>ML678887.1:1716-42315 GCA_007922305.1 Dermatemys mawii
CTGGGTCAGTGCAGAGTTCAAAAGTCAATTGGCAGAGTCTTACCTCCCAGCCTGGGTGGAAATGGAAGGTAGGGCACGGGGCACCTTACGTGGTCCGAGGCCGACTGCGCCGCCTCTCTGTGGGGTTCCGCTGCAGCCCTCACCGCAATCCGCTCTGCTTGCCAACACTCGAACTGCTCTGCAGCGCCAGTCACTCCGCTAGCCGTCCTGCTAGCTGACACATGGACAGCTCTGCTGTGCCAGCCACTCTGCCAGCCACACGAACTGCACCCAGGAACCGCTCAGCTGAGTCCACTGCTTTGCTCTGCTAGCTGCCCAAATTGCTTGGTGCCACCAACATGCTTTTAGGCCTACCCCCACTTAACACAGTGCTTAGTGGTTTCAGCTTTTAGTGGGGGGTCAGCACTTTGGCACAGGTCCACCAGCAGACTCAAATTGAATTCAGTTTAGCAGGCTGAACCCAGACTCCTAAAAAAAATCAAAATTAGCACTAACATTTCACACTTGAGAGAGAGAGAGAGAGACACAGTGCAATAGGCCTGGGGGCAGTTGGGGGGCCTTTAAACAAGTCCCTCATCAAAAAATACAGAGATCTACCCATGACCTCTCTCAATGTCAGACGGTTCTGAAACGCATGGCCCTTGCCCAGTGAGTGCTACCTAGATGATGGCGAGTCCCTCCAGCGTAACAAGGGCCAAGTATGTGTCCATAGTCCTTCATTCACCAAATCAGGATAACATCACTTTATATTTCCTGCCCTAATAACATAGAAACTGGGGCTCCCACATCAGCCGAAGTGGCCATGTGGGCTGCTGTGGGCTCAGACTAGGCGCAGTGGGTGTGTCTATGCAAATGAATCAGCCCCAAAGTTATTTTCCAAAACTCACTGCAATTCCCACAGTTCGCCACCAGATGTCAGAATATATCTCATTCCTGACACTGCTTACATATTTATACCTGCCCCTGGATACTTCCACTGCATGCGTCCGATGAAGTGGGTATTAGCCCACGAAAGCTTATGCTTTAATACTTTCAGTTAGTCTTTAAGGTGCCACAGGACTCTTTGTCACTTTTGCGATTCCAGACTAACACGGCTACCCCTCTGATTCTTGAAAACTACACAGGATCTTTTCAGGGGACAAGACAAGAATGTCACATTTATTGTAACACAATTTGATTTATAACCAATATCTAATATCTATGTATACACCACACACGATGTTCTGCAGCTGCTGTATACTTACCTGTCCTGAACGTAGCTTGAGTCTGTGGCTTGGGTTCGCAGCTTGGGATCGTAGCTTGTGGCGGCTAACTGGCCAAGAGAGCTGGGCACAAGGATACCCCTTGATGTTGGCAGCAGAACATTACTCAAAGTCTTCCATCTCACCCATCCTTTTTATAGGCTTTTAGTTTGAATCCAGCATCTCTAGGTCTTGCTGTGTCATGCTGCCTCTGGGATCTGTGTGACCGATTACCCATCAATTGCAGACGTGACTTTCAGCCTGGGACCTGGCTTTGATGTTCCTTCAATTGGACCTTTGTTCTTTTCTCTTTAGGGTGGACTCCTCTTACTTTGTTAGGGTTGTTGTCTGCATCTTCAGCCGTTGGTGTTCACCCTTTATCATCAGGAGGGGCTGGAGGTTGATTCCATCATCCATGCGTACCTCATTCGCACATCTAAACGAATCAGATTACATCAGGGTTTTGCAAAACGACTTTTACAGCAAGGTTTACAAAATGGAGTGAGCATTTTAAAATGGAGTTTGGGTTACAATATGGACAAGTGTAAGAAATGGCAGACGGTGAACAATAGTTAATATAGAATGGGAAACGGTGAGCAGAAGTTACAATGTTGAAACAGTGCAAGTTTAAATACTTTAAGTAGAAATTGGATTGAAAGTGAAATTTAGAAGGGCAGTCCCCTGAACAGCTGTGGTTCTTAACAAACATCTTAATTGTCAATTAGTCAGTTATTGGAGTACTCGGTTTTGTGAATGAATGAAGTTTCATTCATAAAACTTTACTTATGAAGTTTAACATGAACAATTTACAAACAATTTCATTTATCAGTTCTACAGGCTCTGGGATGGAGTTTGAGTGTTGTGTGCAGGCTCCAGGCTGGGACAGGGGACGGGGGTATGGTAGGGGATCGGGATGCAGGTTCTGACAGGGAGTTTGGGGATTGGAGAGGGAAGAAGGAGGGGGCAGGCTCTGGGAGGGGGGCAGAGAGCTGGGGTGCAGGCTCTGGGGATGGAATGTGGGTGCAGGTTCCAGGCAAGGGATGGAGATATACATGGGGTGCAAACTCTGGGAGGGAGTTTAGGGGCTGGAGGGAATGCAGGCCCTGGGAAGGAGTTTAGGAATGGGAGGGGATGCAGGATCTAGGAGGGAGTTTGGAGGCCATGGAGTGTGTGGAGGGATGGATGCAGGCTTTAGGAGTCTGGGGCCTAAAAACGGGGGGTGGCAGCTCTAGGAGGGGTGGCGTTTATGTAGGGCTCCTAAGCAGTGAGTCTCCATGTTCTTCTACCCCCAGGCACTGCCCCTGCAGCTTCCTATTGGCTGCAGGTGTGCTGGGGGCAGGACACAGACCCAGCTGCCCAGGGGCTGCAGGGAGGGGCCCAGCAGCCATCTGGAGCAAGCAGGGAGGAAACTGCTCAGCTCTGCCAGTGGTGAGTGGGGGCTCTGGGCTCTTTTAAACGGCTGGGGGACGCATGTGGGGGCACCCAGGGTGGAAGGTGGGGCTGAGGGAGAGACCTGTGCTGGAGCTGGGCCTGTAATGCCTGGACACCAGGGGCCCATAGAAAGGTGGTTCTCAAACCAGGGGTCGCGACCCCTCGAGGGGTCGCCAGCTGCCTCTGGAGGGGTCGCGAGCTCCTTGAGCCACTGAAAAGCCGCCGAATGAATTACTCCGCATTCGGCGGCTTTTCGGCAGACATGCCAAGCTATTTCGGAACTGCTCGGCATGTCCGCCAAAAATAGCTGCCGAATGCGGAAGTAATTTATTCGGTGGCTTTTCGGCAGACATATAAGGGTCCGCGGAGCCTTGAAAGAAAGAAAAAATGGGTCGCAGCGGCGGGAAGTTTGAGAACCGCTGCCATAGAACTTGCTGCCTATGAAAGTTAGGTTGACAGAGCTATGTCAGTCCTGGGTGTGAAAAAGACCCCTGACTGTTATAGCTATGCCAACGTAAGGGCTTGGCTACACTTGCAAGTTACAGCACAATAAAGGAGCCCCAGGCATCCTGGCTCACTCTCTGTCCACACTGGCAAGGCATGTAGAGTGCTCTGACTCCACAGCTACAGTACTGCTGGTACTCCACCTTGGCGAGTGGAATAATAGTTGCTGTGGCTTGGCTACAATGCCTGGGCATCAGTGTGAATGAGATGTTGCATTACTGCTCTCTGATTGGCCTCTGGAAACATCCATAATCCCCTTAAGTCAAGCAGCCACTCTTGTCATGGGTTTTTAATTGGCTGTAGGAATGCGGATGTGCCCTTTCAAAGCTCCGTTTCTGACAACCGGCTGCTTATCTGCTCTGGGACAAAGCAGCCATTAGTGTAGAATGCTGTGAGTGAGAGAGAGAGGTGGAGGGGAAGAGGGGTCTGCTGCTGTCTGAACTTACAAGACAGCATGCTGACATGATCTCAGCCCCTCCCCCAGCCCACTCTATCTCCCCCCACATACACACAACATGCTCCCTGTCACACTCCAGCCCCGCATTTGAAAATCACGTTGCAGCCACTTGCACGCTGGGATAGCTGCCCATAATGCACCACTCCCAATGCTGCTGCAAGTGCCACAAATGTGGCCATGCCCCTCAGTGTGGAGTTGCAAGGGGGCAGTCAAGGGGTCTGGGCTCTGTTGCTGGGGCCAGGGCAGAGCAAGCCAGGGCCCCCGCCACCCCCAGCATGCTTGGCCCCTGTCTCCAGCAGCCAAGCCCAGACAGGGAGTGAGCCCTACCTGAATGCCAAGGAGAGCAGTCAAATGAGCAGGGGAAATGCACAGGGAAAGGACTGAATTCCCCATTTCCCCCACCCCACAGGTAACTTGAGGTGGGCAGAGCAGGGATAGGGGGTGGGGAGCAGGGGAGATTGGACAGGTTATGGGTGTCCTGTGGGGATGGTCAGAGGCAGAGAGCAGGGGTGTTTGGATAGGATGTGGGAGTCCTGGGGGGCAGTCAGGAGTGGGAAACAGAGGGCATTGGATGGGGGTGGAGTTTCTGGGGGACTGGATAGCGGGCAAGGGCCAGGCCATGCGTTGCTGTTTGTGGAGGCATAGCCTCCCCCAGCCTTCCCTACCTGGCTCTCCATACAACTTCTGTAGCCAATGTGGTCCTAGGGCCAAAAAATGTCACATCTGAAATACAGCTATGGCGGAGTGGGCACATGTTCATTAACTTTTTATTTCCTGATTTCTGGAAGTTTCCATTTGCATTGCCGTAACTCTGCCTATTTTTCAGAGGTTTCAGTTTAGCCACTTTCCACATTCTGGATAGGCACGAGGCAGCTCTGGGCAAACCTAATTCTACATTATTGTAGTTTTGGGGCCATTTTTATCCAGTCTCCTTGATTTTTGTGGTATCCATTTCTGCATTCTGACTTAACAAACTTAGGAAATGTAATTGTGTCTGTGATCCGTGTCCTACATTCTTCTGACCCAAGTAGTGTTATCCAGAGGATTGTTTGCCTTCCGGAATTCTATAATGGTAAAATCTCAGGCATGGGTAAACTCATCAGAACCGTCAAGGGGGAATTTTGCCCCATATTAAATCTTATAGCCTCACCAGATTCTCAGAGTACTTCTATCGTATGTGCAGGAAATTCCCTCCAGCATTCTCAGACGACAACAGAAGAATTTGGGTGAGGTACCACTGGAATAAGTTTCTGATTTTTGTATTGGAATGGATCTGGAGAAGGAAGCAGCATCTCTGTGCCAAATCCAAGTCAATCGTTTATAGAAGATCTCTTCTCCCAGGACTTCTTCCATCACATCACAAAAAGGTCGATATTAGGCTTTTCTAGCTTTTTGCCTGAGTGTTGGTGTTTGCTGGAGGAAGCTGTGATAACATCAGACCTGGTGCAGGTTGTCACAGTACTGAAATAATCTGGGATGATATAGATAACTGGTGCAACCAAGGTCCTGTAGTGGTACCAAATCTTGTGTAAAGAGGGTCATATAAGGTGTCTACGACCAGGTTATGCTCTGCTGATTACGATTATGCTATCTGAATGTGTATCATTTTTTTGTAGTTATGAATATTGGCTCTGTACTGTCTGTTTTTCCAAATAATGTGCTATGCTGCTGGGTAACATTCCAGTCCACTTGGTGTTAGCTTTGCTTAGCCTGCTTGATGGCCCATTAAGTACCATCAGCTATACAACTGACCCATTGAGAGACAGTGGACACATCCTGTGATTCAGCAAGGTAGGCAGGGACTTGCCCATGGGACTCCAAATGCCATTTTGCTGTGAGTTTCCACAGCAAAGGACAAAGAGAGATCCTGCACCTGGAAAGGCTATAAAAGGCTGATGTGTGATCTCCATTTTCTCTTCAGTCATCTTCTGTCATCGTTTCCTGCTTCTTACACTGGAGGAACTTTTGCTACAAACAGAAGCTTTCTACGAAGGACTGAAGGACCCATCCCTGCTGTGGATGTTTGTACCCCAGAGACTTGATTTGAACCTGCAGTTTATTCTACCACTGATGGAAGCCTGAACCAAGAACTTTGCCATTACTGCATGTAATTGATTTCTTTTAACTAGGGTTACCATGTGTCTGCTTTTTCCTGGACATATCTGGCATTTGGGGGTTTAAATCGCTGTCCGGAAAGACTTTTTAAATAGCTGCAAATGTCCGGGATTTTTTCTCCCTCCCAACCACAATCAATGCAGCTCACATAGAGCACTACAGCTGCTCTCACCTCCGGAGCCTTCAGCAGCCAGACCCAGGGCACCACTGATTCTTAGTGTCCACCCTTCTGACTTTCCTATCCCTGTTCTGACCCTTCCTGCCACTCTCACAGCCGGCTGCTGCAGCCTGGTGAGTGTGGGGATCTAGTAGTTAAAAGGGAAAATGCCTCCAGCTTGCCACACCTATTAACGCAACATTGAAACAGTTAAACAGCCATTCAAGTGGTAATGAAGCCATTTAACAGGCATTTGCCAACCCCAAGGTATACACCAGCGTTTCTCAAAGTGGGGGTCGCAACCCTCCTTGGGGTCCTTGAGCGCTTCCAGGGGGGTCGCAAGCTCCTGCCGTTGCTTAAAAGCCGCCAAATAAATTACTTCCGCATTCGGCGGCTTTTTGGTGGACACGCCGAGCTATTTTGGGAGCGCTTGGCATGTGCGCCGAAAAGCCACCGAATGTAGCAGCAATTTATTCGGCGGCTTTTCGGCGGACATGCAAGGGTCCACCGCGGCAGCCGAGGAAGGAAAAATGGGTTGCGGTTCTCAAAAGTTTGAGAACCACTGGTATGTACAGTCAGTTTCTGAATTTACTGACAAAAACAGTTGGGCATTACTGTAATATTTACTCAGAACATGTTAGTCTACAGCACCTTAGTTTAAAATTTGCTTTAAAATATTTACTTAGTGGGTTGGTGAAAATTATAAATCACATCTCTAAAAAATGCTTGCATAGATTCTTAGGTACGCAATCTTTAGTCTTAAATGCTTGAGTCTTCATACACAGTTTTTAAAATAGATCTTTCAAAAGACCACCCTTATCTAAAATACACATTTTAATTACTATAGTTTAAAAACAAAAACGTGCTTCCAAAGTTTTCCTGTCCTTTCTGTCCATCCCTTTCTTCTTTCAGATAGCTGGACAAAGAGAGTTTCCCTTTATTTCTGACTAATGATGAACTAATTTTACTTGATGAACTAATTTTAAGAGTACCTCCAGCAAAATCATACCTTAGTAAGATTTAAAATCCTTTGTAATGCCTAAAATATTTGGAAACATTTTTTTAAAGTTTGTGACATTTCATAAACATGTCTATTGTCATGGAGATCACACAAAGTAAATTAGTGTTCCCTATTTCTAAAAGCAATGAACATTGTTATGAATGCACTAAACCTCTGTGACTGATTCATTTAAAATAATGTCTTTGTTTCAGGGAGCAGGGAGGGTTGGGTTGGGGATGGGGTCCTGACTCCTAGGGGGGCAGTTAGGGTGGGGTGGGGGTCTCAGGAGGGGGCAGAGGACAAGCAGCAGGGGCTTAGATAGGGGGTGAGGTCCCGGGGAGATGATTGGCGGGGGAGTCTCAGGAAGGGGCACTCGGGACAAGGAGCAGGGGGCTTTGGATGTCTTTGGGGTTCTGAGGGTGATAGTCGGGAGCAGGAAGTGGGAGGGAACAGATAGGGGGTGGGGCCAGGCTGTTTTCGGAGGCAAGCCCCTACCTGCCCACTCTCCACATGGAGTGTCCTCTTTTTTTAATGTTGAAATATGGTAACTCTAGTTTAACCATTTCTACCTCTCACCTATATCTTTTTCTTTTTATGAATAAACCTTTAGATTTTAGATTCTAAAGGGTTGGCAACAGCGTGATTTGTGAGTAAGATCTAATTTGTATATTGAGCTGGGACTGGGGCCTGATCCTTTGGGATTGGGGAGAACCTTTTTCTTTTATTGGGGTATTGGTTTTCATAACCATTTGTCCCCAGAATGAGTGGCTGCTGGTGGTGATACTGGGAAGCTGGAGTGTCTAAGGGAATTACTTGTGTGACTTGTGGTTAGCCAGTGGGACAGAACCAAAGTCTTTTCTGTTTGGCTGGTTTGGTTTGCCATAGAGGTGGAAAAACCTCAGCTTTGGGCTCTAGCTGCCCCATTTGAAGCAATTTGTCCTGACTTGGCACTCTCAGTTGGGTCCTGCCAGGAACAGCACCACCATAGGCTCTGTTAAGAGAGCTGGGGAAGCCCACATGGGGCCCGTGAGACCCTGGGGAAGGATGAAGCAGAAGGAAGAGACCAGAGGAAACACAGTGGTGATGTGGGATTAAAGTTAGAGTTGGTACCTGTGCTTATTTCAGATCCTTAGGCTGGAGCTTCCAGTGAATTCCCCTCCATGGTCTTTCACCAGCAGGTTAAGGAAATATTACTCAGGGAAAGGAACTGCTTTGTTTTCTGCATGGACTCAAAGGAGGGGACCAGAAGGACTTTATAGTTTGACTAGTGCCAAATTAGTCCACTAGAGGCATGGGTAGTGGGTAATGAAGGTAAGGGAAGGCATTGCCTTTCCAAAAAGGTAGGGGTGGCCTCACCCTCATTCAACCCCTACCTGTGTACATCAGGCTGCTCTTTGCCAGTGCTGGGGCTAGCACTGCGTGGCTGCCTGGCCAGGCAGGAAGGCTGGGGCCGTGCCACCCACTAGGAGGGGAGAAACTGGTAGGCTTAGGGGTGCTCTGGGGTTGGGGGCACTAGCCTGGGGTGGGGGCCAGCTGTTGCTATGGGGTGTGCGGGCTTGGCTTCATGGGGTAGGCGGAGTTGCAAAAGGAGCAGGACCTTGGACAGAAGGGGCGGGGCAGAGGGCTTGTCTTCCCTTGCTGGGGGTTCACCCACCGCCCATAATTAAAGGGTAAACCTCAAATCACCAGGGAACTTTAGACCTCCAGCTGAAGAGGGGGAAATTGAGGGACAAAGAGTGGCCTGAGGCAGGAGAGGTAAAGGGACTAACTGCCAGACCCCTCCCTTTAGCATGTTCTGTGCCCACAAGTTCTGAAAGAGCCTGAATGTGTCCCCTTACAGGCCCTCTGAAAATACCATGTTTTACAGGCTCTGGTGGAGAGCTCAGGGTGAGATTTGTGTGTGGCTGGAAAGTGCAGTGAGGGAGCTCAAGATGCATTAGTCACATGCATGGTAAGTAAGGCGAAGATTTTGTCATGGTTATTGTTAGGAATGGTCACAGGCAATAAAAAAATACACAGATGTCTGTGACGTTCCCTAAAAATAACTGTGACAAAATGGGGAGTGGGGGGTTCAGTGCCCACTGCTGCTCCACTCACGGTAGCTGGAAACTAACCTGGGAGTTCCACGACTGGCAGCTTGGAGCTCCAGGGCTTCCTGCCACCTGCTACAGCTGGAAACTCTGGGGGCTGCCCACTGTGGCTGGGATTACAGGGATCCCCTGCTGTGGCTTAGCGCTCTGGGGCTGATGGTTGGGAGCTGCTCATAGAGGCTTGGGGTTCTGGGGCTAACAGGTGGGAGTTGTGGTACCCCCACCACCCACGGGGCTAGGAGATGCAGAGGCGCCTGCCATGGCTCAGTGCCCTGGGGCTGGCAGCTGCAGCTTCCTGCAGCTGAAAGTTCTGTGGCCCCTGCTGCCTGACAGCTCCAGTCCCTGCATGGGAGGAGAAAGGGGGAACACGGCTGAAACTGGGACATACCAGTTGAATAGTGGGAGGTGAAAGGAGAAACAAGGTCGGCTGAGAACCAGACACCCCACTCTCTTAGGGGGAAAGGAAAGTGGGAATACAGCTGAGAGCTGGACGCCCCACTCCCTTAGAGGCTGAAAAAAAGGAGAACATGGCCGAGAGCTAGATTCCCCTCCCATGGAGGGATGGGGGTAAGGAAAGGGGGAACACAGTGGAGAGCTATATGCCCAAGGCCCTTCCTGAGAGTAGAAGGCATAAAGGTGTGGAGAGTTGAATTTCTCAGTTCCTTTGTGGAAGGGGAGAAGGTAGAACATAGCTGAGAGGCAGACACCCCTGTCTGTTTTCCTCATATGAAATAGGGAAGTTTGCAGACAGCCAGATATCTCAGTCCATTTGTATGTGTGGGAAAGGAAACTGCGGCAGAGAGCCAAATTCCCCTTTATGTTATGGGGAAAAGTGTATGTGTCTGTGACGGGGGGGTTTCTAAACTGTAAATCCCATCTGGCTCCTCAAGGGTTATGTACAATCCTGGCCCACAACACAAACTCTCCATTTAATACCATGGACTCCGATGATACTTAAGTGCAAATGAGTAAGATTTCTTTCAAGGATACTACAGTCACAGATGCTTTAATGACTCTCTCAGGGACACAATCTGACCCATGCTCCTACTGACCACAGTGAAAAGAAAGGGAAGACTTTCTCTATGAAGGTGGCAAAGTAAGTAAAGGGAGGAGCTAGGTTATCACCTCTACAAAATGTCACCCATCCCCTTTCATAATCAAGGCAAATGTTGATGTTGATGGGTGTCTTTCTTGGGGAGGGGGAGACCGAGGTCAGTGGAGACACTGTGGCCAGGAGCACGCAGCCGCCAGGCTTGGGATGATGGTCGCAGGGATCGTGGTCACTGGGCTTGCTGCCAGTGGAGTTGCTGGGGCCTGGAATGTGGCCACTGGGACCCAATAGGCTGGATGAGCTTTGTTGTTCTCCATCAACGCACACCAGAATCCGTAGAAAGGCTGACAGTCCAATATCCCCTTTCTTTCAACAATCAGAGAGGTAGCCGTGTTAGTCTGGATTTGCAGAAGCGACAAAGAGTCTTGTGCCACCTTAAAGACTAACAAAAGTATTGAAGCATAAGCTTTCGTGGGCTGGTACTCACTTCTTCAGATGCATGTGAGTACTAGACCACAAAAGCTTATGCGTCAATACTTCTGTTAGTCTTTAAGGTGCCCCAGGCCTCTGTCGCTTCTTTCTTTCAACAGACTCTGTGGAGATCCCCACAGCCCAGTCTTCCCCCAGCCTAACCTCTATCTCCCAGCAATACCGGCCTGAGCTGAATCCTTCTGAGCCCAGTACAGCTGCAACATGCTTAAATCTCTTGGGACTCCGGGGCACAGGCTGAATGGGGCCTCTTCTTGCGCTTCTCCCATCCTGAGATACCTCTATTGAAGGATGAGCAGTTTCTGGGTCCAGAGTCACATCTGCTGGGAAGAGAGAGAGAAGTCAATGCTTATTGCTTGGGAAAAGTCAGAACATCATCGCAAATAGAAAATTATCTGCTAAAGCCATAAGTCTCTAAATTAGGAGACTTTTGGCAAGTGCTGCAATACATAATCTGCGTGTTTGTATCACCTCCTTTATATGAATGCTTCAGGTAAATCCATCAATTCCACTGCTTGGTCACCTCCAAATCCATCATCAATTCCCTACATCTCTGCCCTTCCAAATACATGCAGTCTCCCTTTCAAATTCATCATTTCCCACCTCTAACCTTGAGTTTCCCCTCATTCCCCTGCTTTCCTCTACCCAGAGATTTCCCCCTGCCCCACACAACCCAAGAGCATAGTTCCCAACTCACCTGGGGCCAAAGAGATATGGCTACAGCAATGCTCTGCATACCTACGTTAGTACTGCACAATAGACAGAGCAACTCTATGCAGGAGGCCTCTCTAGCCATATCTCCATACATATGGGCCAGGTGGGGTTATGCTCTGGGCTGGGGTCTCTATGGTTAGAATCCTGGCAGCTCGGAACACCTCCCTTGTCTCTTGGATGCAGGAGCTCGGTAACGCAAAAGGACAAACCCAAAATCAAGGGTCTCCCAGGCAATCTGGGAGACTTGAGGCCAGGAAAATACACCAGTGGGGAGGTTAATTATGGAGTTATTTTATGTGCATAGTTAAAATTACAACCAAGATTTTAACCCTCACTATGACTTTAGATAAATTATTAATAATTATTTTTCTCTTTTGGAAAGTCTGAAGCAAACCAATCAAAGAGCAATTGTAGGATTATTAAGAATAATCCAAGTAACTTTTGGATCCCTGTAATTAGAAGTGAATTAGCACATCAGAATTTCAGTACCTGTAAAATTCCATAAAACTCATGATACTACTTTAAACGTACATATCGAAAAAAAATCCACTGAAATTATCCTCATTACTGCTTTGCTCTCTATCACAAGTGCTAATTTTGAAACATTTTTAAAATTAATCTCATCTCACACACAAATAAATAAATAAATAAACAAACAAACAAACAAACAAATGAAAAACAGACCACTACACATTAAACAGAGCTTCAAGTCAGGACAAATTGCTCCAAACAGGACATTTACAGTCCAAAGCTGGGGTTTCTCCAACTCTAAGGCAAAACAAACCAGCCAAACAGAAAAGACTTTGGTTTCGCCTTACTGGCTAGCCACAAGTCACACAAGCAATTCCCTTAGACGCTCCAGCTTCCCAGTATCACCACCAGAAGCCACCAGTCCTGTGGCAAATGGTTATGAAAACCACCACCACAATAAAAGAAAACGGTTCTTCCCAATTCCAAAGAATCAGGCCCCAAACCCAGGTCAATATACAAATCAGATCTTACCCACAAATCACGCTGTTGCCAATCCTTTAGAATCTAAAATCTAAAGGTTTATTCATAAAAGGAAAAAGAAATAGGTGAGGGTTAGGAATGGTTAAAAGAAATCAGTTACATGCAGTAATGGCAAATCTCTTGGTTCAGGCTTGCATCAGAGGTAGAATAAACTGCAGGTTCAAATCAAAGTCTCTGGAATACATCCCCTGCAGGGATGGGTCATCAATCCTTTGGCCAGAGCTTCCGTTTGTAGCAAAGTCCCATCCAGAGGTAGAAGCAGGACTGGAGATTGAAGACAAGATGAAGGGGTCTCTCCCAGGTTTATATAGACTTCCTCTTGTGGGTGGAGACCCCCTCCTCCTTCTTATGCAGAGTCCAGCTGTAAAATGGAGTTTCAGAGCCACATAGTCCAGTCATATGTCTCTCCAAGATTCAGTTCCTGACCAGCCAGGCCACATTCCTGGGGAAGCTTGTTTGTGAATGGGCATCTACAAAGTTCATTGTTAGCTTGATTGGTTCTTGATTTAGGCATTTACTGAGAACAGTTTTTCCACAGACAGCTGCCCAGCTGCTTTCCAGTCTACTTACAACTGACCAAGCACATAGCCAGTATTCATAACTTTAACTACAAAAATGATACATACATACTGATGGCATAATCATAATCAGCCATCCATAACCTAGTCGTAGACACCTTATATGACCCCCTTTACCTAAGATTTGGGGTCTTACAGAACCTAGGTTGCAACAATGATCTATATGACCCCAGATTATTTCAGTAACGTGACACCCCTTCAAAGAACTCTAATAGATTAGTAAAACATGATTTCCCTTTACAGAAGCTATGTTGACTTTTGCCCAACAATTTATGTTCTTCTATGTGCCTGACAATTTTATTCTTTACTATTGTTTCAACTAATTTGCCCAGTACAGACGTTGGACTTACCAGTCTGTAATTGCCGGGATCCCCTCTACAGCCCTTTTTAAGTATTGGCACTACATTAACTATCTTCCAGTCATTGGGTACAGAAGCTGATTTAAAGGGCAGGTTGCAAACCATAGTTAATAGTTCCCTAATTTCACATTTGAGTTCCTTCAGAACTCTTGGGTGAATGCCATCTGGTCCCGGTGACTTGTTACAGTTAAGTTTATCAATTATTTCCAAAGTCTCCTCTAGTGACACTTCAATCTGTGGCAATTCCTCAGATTTGTTACCCACAAAAGACATCTCAGGTTTGGGAATCAACCTAATGTCCCTGTTGAAGTTTTCTTCCCACCACCGGAATGTTAAATGTTATATTATGGTCACTGTAAGGAGGGTCAGTAGGTCCGTCAAGCCGCTGCGGGGGCGGTGAGGAGCTACTGCCTCTTTGGACAGCCTTGGTCACACCTCCCAGTTATGGGGAATTAGGGTCGGGAGGTGTGCTGTCCAAAGTCTGTGGCGAACCTCTCCGGCAGGGGAGCGCCAGCAAGCGCCCATGACACACCCCTGGAGCACGGGAGTGCCGGCTGGAGTCAGTGGCATGACCCTCAGGTAGGGGAGAGCCAGCAAAGAGTCAGTGGCTTTCAGTTGAATTGAATTCAATTTCAATTCAAAAGGCAGGGGAGCACTGGCAAAGAGTCAGTGGCGCTCCCCTGCCTGAGGGGCGCGCCGGCTAGAGTCTGGGGAGCACCTCACACGTGAGGGGGCACCAGCAAGAGTCAGGGTCATCTGCCACGGGCAGCTCCGGTTCCCCCTCAACGTCCGCCTCCATCAGCCATGGGTCACTGCTGGGTTCTAGGAATCCCTCTGGGAACTCCACGGCAGGCAGATCTGGAAACCCCAGTCCTTCTTCTAAAGCAGGGTTCCCTGGGTCCAGGGCCTCCCCTGGCTTGGCAGCAGGGTGTGGAGGGAGCAGCCAGCGGTCTGCGTCTGTCTCCCTCCTTGGTGCTGCCCTGATAGAGCTAGGGACCCTAGAATCGAGAAATTTTGTCTCTGCATTTTGTCCTGAGGTGACATGTACCCAGTCAACATGGGGTAATTGAAATCCCCCACTCTTATTGAGTTCTTTAATTTGATAGCCTCTCTAATTTCCCTTAGCATCATCACTATCACTGTCCTGGTCAGGTGGTCGATAATAGATCCCGACTATTATATTCTTGTTAGAGCATGGAATTACTGTCCATAGAGATTCTATGAAACATGTGGATTCATTTAAGATTTTTACTTCATTTGATTCTACATTTCCTTTCACATATAAGTTTCCCCCTTACCCACTGGGGGAAGACTGTTAAGCCTCCCCCTGGAGTTCCCCGGGGGACTGCTGTTAATCTTCCCCCGACCATATGGGGGAAGACTGTGAAGCCTCCCGCCGGAGCTCCCTGGGGAATGACCATTAAGCCTCCCCGGAATTTCTTTTGGGGGGATGGCTGTTAAGCCTGCCCCACACCTGCTGGGGTGGGCGGAGGGGGAGACTGTACGGGAGGAGACTGTAAAGCCTCCCACATGAGCTCCCCAAGGGATGACTATGCAGCCTTCCCCGGAGCTCTTCCGACACCCACCAGAGTGAAGACTGTTAAGCCTCCTCCCGGAGCTCCCCAGGGGACCACTGTTAAGCCTGCCCCAGACCCGCTGGACAGAAGACTGTGAAGTCTCCCCTGAGCTGCCCGGGGGGGGGTGACTCTGAAGCCTCCCCCAAAATTTCCTGCAGGGGGAGACTGTTAAGCCTCCCCACAGAGCTCCCCGGGGGACATGCCTGAGATGGAGACATGTGGAGATCAGCGCATGGGAAACCATCACGGCCATCAGGCCTTGGGTGGCAACAGGTAGCACGTGCCCAGCCTGGTTGCTGCTCCCAGGTTGTGCCCCTGCAATGCTCCCTTGGGCCTCCATTTGCCCCAGCCCTTGGGTTCCTACTAGGGTGACCAGATGACAACAAGGAAATATCGGGACACATGGTGGGAGGGGGGGAAGAGAGGAAGGGAGGAGGAGAGGAGGGGGAGAGAGGGGAAGGAGGGAATGGGGAAGGAAGAGAGAGAGGAAAGGGAGGAGTGGGGAGCCATAGGCTCACCCCTGCCCTCACCCCACTGGAAGCATGGGGGCAGGGAGAGATACAACACCTGCCAACGGTGCATGGCGCCCCTCTTCCCCTGCTCCAGGGCTGGACGCAGGCCGGCAGAGAAGGACACCCCGCCCCATCTCCGTGGTGCAGGTGGGCAGAGCAGGAACCCCCCTCAGCTCCTGGGCCGCGTGCAGCTCCGGGGCCGGGCTCTGAGGCACCTGGGGAAGTGTTCCGCAGTGGCAAGTGGGTCCCTTCCTTTGCCTCCTGCTGGGGTCGAGTCGGGCTGGGCGGTGGCTGGAGCGGAGTTGCAGGGGGCAGCTGGGAGCTGTCTGCCCTCTGCCGGGGCCTGCAAGCCCCGTCCCTGCAGCAGGTGGCGGCACGGAGACCTCCTCCCCGCCCCTGTCCCTGCCTGGGGCCAATTTGTAAGCTCCTGCTGGGAGTTGCCCCAGGCAGAAGCGGTGAGAGGTGCAGCGGTGCCTTGCCGCCGCGCCTGCAATCCTGATATCGGGACAAAAGGGCGTCCGGATCTTAAATCAGTCGGGACGCGGGACAAGACCTCTAAAATCGGGACTGTCCCGATAAAATCGGGACGTCTGGTTACCCTAGTTCCTATGCCCTGTTCAGATTCCTGCTCTGGCCCCAGTCTCCTGGGCCCATCCTCTGAGTCCCTGTGTGCAGGACTGAGGGGAGTTGGCTTCACAGCACCATTGCACTGTCTTCCATTCTGGGGCCATTTGGGTACCTGCCCCCCTGCTAGTTTGAGCTGCCTGCCCCAGGGCTAGGAGGTGCCGCTAGCTGAGGGAGCCCTGGTGGGGGTGATCAATAACAGCCCCTAGTGCTGCCAAAGGGGCCTTGTCAGGGTTCCCTCCCCACTCTGAATTCTAGGGTACAGATGTGGGGACCCGTATGCAAGCCCTCCTACGCTTATTTCTAGCAGCTTAAGTTAAAAACTTCCCCAAGCACAAATCCTTTGTCCTTGGATGGTATTGCTGCCACCGCCAAGTGATTTACACAAAGAATCAGGGAAAGAACCACTTGGAGTTCCTATTCCCCCCAAAATATCCCCCCAATCCCTACACTCCCTTCCTGGGAAGGCTTGAGAATAAAATCCTCACCAGTTGGTACAGGTGAGCAAAGACCCAAACCCCTGGGTCTTTAGAACAATGGAAAAATCAGTCAGGTTCTTAAAAGAAGAATTTTATTTAAAGCATAGCGGAACCCCTTCTAGCCTTAGTTTCAAAGTTACCAAACAAACTAAAAAAACAAAAACCAAACCAGGGATAAAGCTCACACTAGCAAAGGGAAAATTCACAAGTGGAAAACAAAAAGTAATCTAATGCGCCTTGCCTTATTTACTTACTCTTTTTGCAATATTGAGACTCATTTTAGGATGGTTTATAGAAGGAGTTTTCAGCTCAGCCTAGAGGTGGGTACTTGGTAAGAAGCCAGCAGCTTGATTAAAGCTCAGCCGGGCGTGTAAAGGAGCCTCCCCCAATAACCATGTCCATGACACACTCCCAGCTCGCTGTGCCACAGATATCCCAGTGTGACCCCATCTGCCAGGATCGCTGTCTCCACCGAGGTACTATGGGAGTGTCCCAGATTCTCCCACAATGCACGGCCCCACTGAGGGAGCCAGAGGGGCTGTGGGCATTGAACAAAGCTGCTGAGGGAGACAACACAGCTGAGTTTGCTCTAGCCGGGTTGGATGAGGGGGCCACGACCTGGTCACAGAACTGCTGCTGGAAGAATTATTATGAGGCAGGTCTTTGGCCTGTGCAACATAGGAGGTCAGACTGGATGGTCTCAATGAATGAACCTCTGACTCCATGACCTCCGGCTGTATGCGTAGGACAGGCAGGACCCACATCCCATGGACACAACACCCAGGAGCCGGGATTACCGGAAGCTGTTTATTTCAGATTCCAGGTGGCACACACCGGTCGGGATTTGGCACAACACAATAACGAAGATGATGACGCATAGCAGTGGAGTCGGGACAGGGAGGAGGAAGGGGACTACAACAATGGGACTAATGAACAGTGTTTGGTGGGCGCCCAGCACCCAGCTCTCCACTGGGAGCAGTACATCCCGAAAGGGACTGTGGAGTAGAGGGAAAACGCTCCCAAGAGCTTCAGCAGGAGGTGTGGGGACAGGCTGGTGCTACAGAAGGGTGTTGTGCTGATTCTGGAACGTTGGGGTGTAATGATGGTGCCTGTGGGAGCCAGCTGAGGTCACTCAATCAGGGTGAACTGCAAACAGAAGGGGGAAAACAAACCCCACAAAGCTGGTGGATATTCCAATACTTTGATTTACCCAGGGCCGGTGCAACCACTAGGCAAACTTGGCGGCCACCTGGGGCACCAAAATTTGGGGGCGTGAAAAAGCAGTGCCCTGGTTCAGCGATAGCCCGGTTGCAAATCTCTGCCGAAGAGTAACGGACCCCTTAAAGCTGCCCGCCAACAAAGCCGGCACCGCTGCTATCTTTCCCCCGGGGAGTAGTACCTTGGCGCCACTTGAAAAATAACACAAGCACACCTTGGTTTGTTTTCAATAAGCATTATTAGTTCCCCCCCAAAGAAACACCACACAAGGCGCGGCCACAGACAAGCAAAATTGGTAAACAGGGGATCATGGTTACATGGTAAGTGCGTGGTGTGGCGGGGACCAAAGGTTGGAAGCCGGGTGCAGGAACAGGCAATTGGGCGCTGCCGTTCCCCGCGCGCCAGGAAAAAAAGCCGCCTCCTCCCCCAGAAAGCTCAGGTCACTGGTAGGGCGCGACCCTTGTAAACAAAGCTGTGTGGGGTGGTCCGGTCTTCCTCATGTGTCTCTGTGGGAGAGGGAGGGCAGAAGCCGCCCTGCGCGCGAGGGGCCCGCATTCACCCACACAGCTGCTGCTAAAAATCGGCCTCTGCAGGCTGCCAAATTTTAAATATTAATCCACAATCCTTTTAAATATTTTAAATATTATCGTTCCTTACAATGCACATTAATTAAAACTGGTTATTAGTAATGCTGCAAAATATTGCTTATTATACAAAATAAAAACAACAATATCAACACTATCAAATTATTCATTTATTTTCATTAAATATATAAACTAAATAATAAATAAATAAGTTTTAAAGCCACACATTAATTCTAATCAACAATGCTACATTATGCAATATTCATTTTTTAAAGTTTATAATAAGCAGTGCTCTGGGAAAAGGGGAGAGGGAGCGGGGACCCAAGGTAAAAATTTCACCTAAGACACAAAATAGCCTTGCACCGGTCCTGGATTTACCATGCCAGCAAAAAACAGGTTCTGTGTTACCTCACTGGTTACTCAGAAGTCCAAATAACACAGTTCCCTTAAAGTGCCCTGTTTCGGGCCTCCATCCAGACACACATCTCCAATATGATGATGATTACTGAAAATCTCATCTCATCATAAAAAAGAAAAGGTTCTTCCAACCCCAAAGGAAGAAATATAACAGCTCTTATCCAAAATACATGCTATAGTCAGTTCTTGTTAACTAAACTAAACTAAATTGTATTTAAAAAGAATAGAGCGTTGGTTAAGAGATCAATATACATGCAGACCTGAATTCAATTCTTGAGGACTGGGTACATATCAGAGATGAATTTGTAGTTGCCAAAAGTCCTTTTAGAAATAGTCCATAGGTTATAGTCCAATGTCCATATTCGGGGTGGACTCCAGTTAGTGACTGGGGATCTATCGCAATCCTTATGGCCCAGGGTTTCCCCTTCTTGAAACCCAAAGCAGATCTGAGTTAAAACAGGATGGTATCCCAGGGTTTCTATACATTTTCCAGCAGCCTCTTGGCCTGAGAGAATAAGCTTAATCTTCTGTCTCCCAACCATTCTGGCAATTAGCATACTGCAATTTATCCATTAAACAATTCATATACAGTTTATCACAAGTTTCAAAGAGACATATAGACAGTAATACTATTTCACTCAAGTGTCATCATAAATGTTACTATTCCTTATTTGATCTTTGAATCAAAGCTATAGCAATAGACAAGACTTGTTTGCTTACATCACAAGAACTGAGCAAACATCTACCCTTGTATTTCTAACAATCCAGGCTTACATTTCAAAGCTCTATTCATATACATATCTTCCTAACAAGCCTTCAGCATCTGGCCATGGGTCAGGTCAGTCTGTCAGTCTGTTTCTCGGCGACCCAGTGAGCATCTTACCCACCCCTGAGGCGCAAAAGCAGGTAGACCGTGTTCTTGCTCCGGATCCTGTAAGAGGCGAGTGTGTAGTTGTCTTGCAGCTCTTTGCTGTTGAACGTCAGGCGCTGTTGGCTGGCGGAGACACCCGTGCGATCCTCGATCTTTTTCTTCAGGTCCAGGACAGTGTCACTGGCGCGGACGCCGTAGGGGATGGTTCTGCTGTTATGGTCCTTCACGAAGATCTCCATCTCCTGGGGCTCGGTTGTGAGCATCAGTACCATGGTGTCGTAGAAGATGCCGTGCGATGCCAAGGTCTGATCGTCCAGCAGCGGCTGGTTTCCCAGGCCAGGCTCCTGCAGGGCCAGGCGCTGCGTGTAAGGAGAGATGTTCCATGCACGCTCGAGCTCCTCTTTAATCTCCCAGAAAGTAGCATAGGGGCTCAGCCGCAGGGCCAGGTCGACCCCTGAGAGCTGCTTCACCATCACCTGCACGTGTCTGGCTGGCTGGAAGAGAGACATGGAGATGGGGATGGGTGGGGGTTGGACAGTCCAGGTAGGGCAGCAGCGAACGTCTAAAGGTCCCCTGGTATAGGAACCTCTGCTGGGGAGTGGAATCTCAACAGGAACGTTTCCCGCAGCTCTGGGCCCATCAGATTCTGTAGCCGGGAGCTGGGCAGGAGCGCTGGCTGTTGCGGGGATGGGGAGCTCCCAGCTACACCAGCCCCAGCCTCCCAAACAGGGCATGCTGTGGGGAGCAGGCAGAAGTGCTGGCTGTGGGAGGGAACAGCTATTTCAGCCCCAGCTTCTCTCAGGAAGGAGTGCTGTGGGGAGTGGGGCAGGAGCAGGGGTCGTGAGGGAAGCTACCCGGCTACTCCATGCTCGGGAGGCTCTGAACAGTGATGAGCTCATCACAGGTGAGGGTGCAAAGGGGCCTATGAAGGGTCGGTACCTGCACGTCCCAGCAGCGGATGGGGGCGAAGCCGTTCCTACAGCACAGCTGGTCCCGGCACACGGCGGCTTCTTTCGCCAGCAGGTCCCATCTCTTTCCCTGCCCCAAGATTCCCGTTGGGTCGGCTGGATCCAGGATCACGGGGCTGTGAACACAATGGAGTCTCTCTGGCGATGGCTCCTGGGCTCAGCCGCCTGCCCAAGCGGCCAGCGGCTCTGCTGTCTGCCCAGCCTGCCCCCTCTCCCCCATGAGCCGGGCCCTGCTCTGTGTCCAGGTTGCTGACATATCTCAGCTGCCTGTTGCCCACGGGGCCTGCCCCGGCTCAGGCAGGAGAGTGGGGTGCAGAGGGGAGCTGGAGCCGGAGTTTCAGGGGCTTGGGGATGGGGCAATGGCGGAGGTTGAATATGGTCTGGGGTCACCCACCCAGGAAGAGCCAGTGCCCAAGCAGCTAAGGGGCTGGAGATAGCTTCTGCCCTAATCCCTGCGGTAGTATTGCACCCATCTCTAGTGCTGGCCCAGGGGTGTTTCCGGGTACCACACACACTCATTCACGAGCCCTCATAACCTCAGTGTCATCATCCCCACCATGCCCATGGGGAAACTGAGGCACGGAGTAATAATGGCAGAGCGGGGACAGACCTGTGCCAGGTTGTGAGCCCCCCACCCTTTCTTGCTCATATGAGTGCTGCTGAGTGGAATCCTTCCCCCTTCCGTTAATGGGGTTTATCCAGTGAGCTCTATGGGGTCGGGGCTCCCCGTGGGCGTACACCCCCAGAGGCAAGCTGGCTGCATGTGGCACAGGACGTGCTGGGCCGACCGCGTTGCTTGGCTGGTGCTGAGTGTAACCGCAGGGGCAATGGGGGTGGCAGGGCTGAGAGACGCTGAGCAGAGCTGCCAGTTCTCTGCTCGGGTGTCCCCGGGTATGGCAGAGCCTCCCTCCCACGCGGGAGGGAAGGCCGAGCTGCAGCCGGACGCAAGCGAGCCACGCAGAGACAAGAGGAGCAGATGCAGGGCTCTCACCATGGCTCCCGCAGTAGATGTTTGACGTGGGTCCCTATCACGGAGGACTGGAGATCGTAGAACTCGGTCCAGTAGACACAGAGCTCTTGGTACCGGCACAGCAGCTCCATCACCGTGCAGAACCCCTCGGCCGTGCTGAAGTTTTCCGCTCCCTGGGTACCGCTCTCCCAGGCGTAGATGGTGAGCAGCTCCAGGGCGTACTTGGTGGGCAAGCCCGACACCGTCTTGGAAAGCTGTTAAGGAGATGGAGGGAAGCCAGCATGAGACACGGGATGAGGTGGGGGTACAGGGGCCTCAAATCCGTCTTGTTGCAAGGTCAGGTCGGTGCCCTCCTCCGACCTCTCCCCTGCCCAAATCTGTGCTCACCACAACCCTCAACCACTTAGCAGCGGCTCAGTTCTGTGTGAAGGCCCTATATTGCTAACACTCAGTGGGGATTCTCCTTTAGCTCAGGTGGCAGAGATCCGCACTTCTGAACAAGAACGCTCCACATTTTATTCCCATCTCCGGCGATCAAAATGCTGGGAAGCAAAGTGACCTTGTGGAAAGACTTGAGAAGCGCCGGCAGGCGGATGGGCTCCTGTGACCACCTCCAGTACCTTTATTCCGGAGAGGTTTTTAATGTGTGGGAGGCTCTTTCGTCAGCTGAGAGAGCTCTCCAGCTGAACCCGCATTAACACCCAGGGCTGGCAGAGCCTGAGAAGGAGCAAGGCAGGTGTCACTGACTGGGGCTGGGCAGGGCACCTCACCTCTTTGTACCAGTGCTTGACCAGCCGCAGCAGGTTCTTGAACTTGGCCGGGCGACGCTTCACAAAGTCCCTCTGCAGCTCGGTGAAGGAGGTGCAGAACTCACCGGGCCCAGCTCCGGCCTGAATCAGATCCTCGTAGACCTGGGGGGAAGGTTTGATGCCAGGAGTCACCTGCCCTGGGGGAGAGAGAGGAGGGAGGGTCACCACACACAGATCTGACAGGAGTCTTGTCCCAATAGGCCTTGGGGTATTCCCGTGTCCCATAGACAGGCTGCACCCTCATTCCCATGAGCTCTCTCCGGATAAGCCCTGGGGCCCATGAGGAGATTGCGGGGGGCGGGTACCCCCAAACCTGCTGGATCTCTGGAGACTGAGCTGAGGGGCAGGGATAGTCCCTACCTAAGGCATCATAGGCCGGGAGCACGTCCACCTCGATGGATTCCTGCCGCCTCTTGGACTGGATGGTGATGGAGAGCGAGCGCGGGTAGGTGCCCTTTTCCTTTGGCTGCGAAACCTCCACAGCAACGCTGAAGGCGATGGTCTGTCGGCACCGGTTCAGCTTCTGCTTGATGGTGTCGATCACGGCCGCACGGTTCTCCAGCTGGTCCCGGTAGCTGGAGAAGCAGCTGAGGAAAAGGACCAGATCCGCATCCGAATTGTTCTTCAGGGCCGTCCCCTTCCCTGCAGAGCCACCCTGCCAAGGAACAGAAAGAAGCATTTGCCCACTGTGCTGCCCTCTCAACAACACCAGGGTGCTGAGCCGCACGGGGGCCCGCGCCCCTGCGCCCATTCAGCTACGTCACCCCCCTGGCACAAGCTCCCTTTCCCCACTGGGCAGCCAGAAACAAACCAGAAGTGTTAGGATGGGATTGAAAATATTCCTGAGATTCATTCACCCCTGCATCTCCTTCTCATTACTGAAGATGGTCTAATGCTCTTGCACTGATGCTTTGGGGCAGAGGCTTGAAATTTGGCAGCGGGGTGGCCTGCATTTCAGGGATGCACCACCTTTTGCCATGTCCGTGAAAATCCACCCAACTTTGCCCAAGCTAAGAACCTTTGAAACCTCTCCCTCTGCACATACACAGTACGGATGTGTCAGAGTTTGATCTGCCCCACAGATAACGTAGCATTTATATAGCATGCTGTACGGTCAAAGCTTATAGCATGGTGTACAGTCAAAGCTTCAGTCGCTGCTTTGAGCACTCAGCACTTCTGCAAATCAGACCCCGGGAGCTCCAGGTGGGCACCCCAAAAATGAAGAATGCACACTTTGGGAACAAAAAAACCAGGAGTTCTTGTGGAAACTTAGAGACTAACAAATTTCTTTAAGCATAAGCTTTTGTAGGCTACAGCCCACTTCATCAGATGCATAGAATGGAACATATAACAGGAAGAGAGAGAGAGAGAGCATGAAAGGTGAAAGTTGCCATATCAAGTCTAAGAGGCTATTTAATTAAGATGAGCTATTATCAGCAGGAGAAAAAAAAACTTTTGTAGTGATAATCAAGATGGCCCATATCAGATAATTGACAAGAAGGTGTGAGGATACTTAACATGTGGAAATAGATTCAGTTTGTGTAATGACCCAGCCACTCCCAGTCTCTATTCCAACCTAAATTAATGGTATCCAATTTACAAATTAATTCCAGTTCATCAGCTTATCGATGGAGTTGGTTCTGAAGTTTTTCTGTTGTAAAATTGTCACCTTTAAGTCTGTTACTGAGTGACCAGAGAGGTTGAAGTGTTCTTCTACTGGTTGTTGAATGTTATGATTCCTGATGTTCGATTTGTGTCTGATGGACTCCAATGAGAAAATGCTGAACTGGAATTAATTTGCAAATTGGATACCATTAACTTGGTATGGCAACTTCCACCTTTTCATGTTCTTTGTACGTATATATATATCTTCCTGCTATATGTTCTGTTCTATGCATCTGATGAAGTGGGCTGTAGCTTACAAAAGCTTATGGTTAAATAAATTTGTTAGTCTCTAAGGTGCCACAAGTACTCCTGTTCTTTTTGTGGATAGAGACTAACATGGCTGCTACTCTGAAACCTGTCACTTTGGGTTAAGTGACTTGCCCAGCATCACACAGGAACTCAGTAGCAGAGGCAAGGATAGAATCCACTTCTCCAGGGCAGCATTCAACTGTCTTACCCAGGAGACCTTCCTTTCTCTCTCTGCAACCCCTTGCCCCATTCATTGCACATCTTCCATCTGCTGTAAAGTCTGTAGGGGTCCTACAGACAACAGTCTCCTTCACTACCTGGCCCTGAATCACCCATAGTGCAAGTCCACCCTGTGCACTGATTGAGGCAGAATCCCATGGAAAAAATAATAGGTGATCAGGTACCTAAAGTCTGTATTGTAATACATATGCACAAAGGGGCCGAATTAAGGTTCAACAGACCACCTTACCTCTGGCATTTCCTAATGTTTTTGAATTGCATTCTCAATAACTCTCTTTTAGTGTAATTTTTTGGGACATAACTAATAAATGGGACTGGGAAGAGGTTTTGCCAACTTCCTGTTGGTATAGGTAAAGGGAGTGCTGATTACAAGGTAGTGACCCAAGAGGGGAAAGGTTGAGAGCCATTGATTCAGAGAAGATAAACTGGATGTCTAATAATGCTAGATTAAAAAGCAACATGCTTAAAACAGCTCAAATGTATTTTTTGCCACACAGCATATAGTTAGCCTGTGAAACTCGCTCAATGAGGCCATGAGCTTCTCAGCCCTCTCCACAGGATTAGGCATTCGAAGGATAACTAGAACATCCCTACTTGTTTTCGGCAGGAAGGGAAATGTACAATGGCGACAACCGACCACTAAGAGCCTACGGTCAGGAAGAAACTTCCCCGATAGGCAAAATTCCATAATTATCGACGAGGTGGGCTCCTGTGGGCTGAAGCAACTGGTGTTGGTCTCTGTCAGAGACAGATTACTGGGCTACAACTGCTCTGACCTGACAATGCAGCCCCTATGGTCCTATCTGACCCCACCGGCAACTGGGAAGCCAGGGTGGATTTGGGACAATGCCCCCTGCAGAGAGCGATAAGTGGGAGACCTGTTCAGCATCCCTTGGCCCGTCCAGCTGGTGGTTTCGGCTTGCCCCGATCACAGCATAGGCACCCAAGCTTTTGCCTGCACCAAAGGAGCCCTGACAAGTTCTTCTACACCAGCAGCTGGTCCAGAACAGACTCACCTTCACTGTCTTGAACACCTTGATGTCGTCAAAACACGTCTCCTTCAGGAAATCACAGATCCTCCGGACAGTGTCTTTCACCTGCAGCCGGAATTCTTCGCTGGGCTGGAGATGTTCTGCGATCCAGGTATCCAGTGAACCGGCGGGCACACGGTACAGCTCCATCTCTGCTGCTTTGCTCCCTGTCCCTGCCTTCCACTGCTGCTGCTGCTTTTAAGCAAGCCGGGCACAGCCCAGCCCTGCTGATCTCCTCCCCCAGGGATGGCGTCAGACTGAGCTTGTTAAGGTGGCCTGGGCTACAGGACTAGAACTGTCCACGAGACACCTCGTGGGGATGGGCCAGGAGACAAGCTGGGGGGCTTGTCCTCATCGCACTTCCCCCATCCCCAGCTGCTGGGATTCCTAGGAGGGGGCTGCCCCTAAGCCCTGCTTGGGGGCCCTGTCCTTCATGCCGGCCCCTCACCTGAGTGTCTATCGCCCCCACCCCACCTGAGAGGGGTGCTGACCTCGCCAGAGTCAGTTTCATGCTCCCAGGCTGGGACACAGGGACCCTCTGGTAAGTGCCCCAGGGAGAGTAATTAACCATCGGAACAACTCATCAGGGGGCTGGTGGCTTCTCCATTCCTGGCCATGTTTAAAGCAAGACCTGATGCTTTGCTGGCACAGCTGCGCCCGGGGGTTATTTGGGGGCAGGGGCTCTGGCCTGTGCTGCACAGGAGGGCAGAGTCCATTCAGGCCCTGGAATCTAGGAATCAATGAGACCCAAAGGAAGGGCCATGTGGGGGGGTGTGAGAACCCCCAGCCCAGAGTCTTGTTAATGTCACTCTGCCGCTTGCTCTCTGGACACCCCTGAGTGGTAGCGGGGGCCGGTTCTGGAGCCGGCTGCCTGCAGCCTCCCCAACGCTGCCCCGGACGGTGACTACTGGCCCCCTCCCCCTGGCTGAGGGGCATTTTGAAACCTGGCTGAAGGAAGAACTTGGCAGATCAAAACTGGGGAAATACTTACGGGATTTGGGGGACAGGGGCACCTGCGTCGTACGCTATTGCGGGAGCCAGGGGAGCACTTTGGAGCTGCTCCCTAAGGCCACCTTAACTGGCAGCAGTGAGCGAAGTGTTTCCCCGGTGTTGATCTGCTAAGTTTCATTTTCCATTGGTTAGAGAGAAACGAAACTGCAAAGGTCCAGCTGGGTGCCAGGGGAGGGGCCGTGTGTGCTGCTGCTGCTGCAAGCCGGGGATGACTCCTTGCCACTGGGGCAGAGGCATCGGATTCGGTTTCCATTTCTCTCCTGCGTGGGAAGTTCCCAGGCCTGCCTGGCTAGGACAGGAGGGGCAGGCGCAGCCAGCACCAGCGGGTGACAAGAAAGCAGCCTGGCCTGCTTTGGCTGGAAGTGGAAACTGAACAGTGCAGATTAGGTCACCGGCTGCAAGGAGCCGCAGGAAGCTCCCAGCGGTGCTGCCCACCGGAGAGCGGGCGACACGGAGCCGGAGCCAAACCAGGGGATTTCACGGACATGTAGAGTGGGTCAGAAACACCCAGGCCTCAGCCATCACTGCCTGAGCCCTTTTCAGCACCCCAGAATGTGGGGGGAGGGGGCTGCCTTTACCATCCTGATGCTGATTAGGCGTGAAGGGCCAAAGAGCGGCGGGGGGAGGGGAGGGAAGGGGGAGATTGGGACAAACCTGCTTCTCAGTGATTCCCCACCCCCACAATGTCCCTGGGGCAAGTTAAAGACTGCGAGGCCAGAAGGAGCCATTGCTATCATAGAATCAGAGAATATCAGAGTTGGAAGAGACCTCAGCAGGTCATCTAGTCTAACCCCCTGCTCAAAGCAGGACCAATCCCCACCTAAATCATCCCAGCCAGGGCTTTGTCAAGCCTGACCTTAAAAACCTTTAAGGAAGGAGATTCCACCACCTCCCTAGGTAACCCATTCCAGTGCTTTGCTACCCTCCTAGTGAAAAAGTTTTTCTTAATATCCAACCTAAACCTCCCACACTGCAACTGGAGACCATTACTCCTTGTTCTGTCATCTGGTACCACTGAGAACAGTCTAGATCCATCCTCTTTGGAACGCCCTTTCAGGTAGTTGAAAGCAGCTATCAAATCTCCACTCAGTCTTCTCTTCTGGAGACTAAACAATCCCAGTTCCCTCAGCCTCTCCTCATAAGTCATGTGCTCCAGGCCCCTAATCATTTTTGTTGCCCTTCTCTGGGCTCTTTCCAATTTTTCCACATCCTTCTTGCAGTGTGGGCCCCAAAACTGGACACAGTACTCCAGATGAGGCCTCACCAATGTTGAATAGAGGGGAACAATCACGTCCCTCGATCTGCTGGCAGTGCCCCCTATACAGCCCAAAATGCTGTTAACCTTCTTGGCAACAAGGGCACACTGTTGACTCATATCCAGCTTCTTGTCCACTGTAACCCCTAGGTCCTTTTCTGCAGAACTGCTGCCTAGTCATTCGGTCCCCAGTCTGTAGCAGTGCCTGGGATTCTTCCGTCCTACGTGCAGGACTGTGCACTTGTCTTTGTTGAACCTTATCAAACTTCTTTTGGCCCAATACTCTAACTTGTCTAGGTCCCCCTGTATCCTATCCCTACCCTCCAGCGTAACTACCACTCCTCCCCGTTTAGTGTCATCTGCAAACTTGCTGAGGGTGTAGTCCATACCATCTTCCAGATCACTGATAAAGATATGAAATAAAACTGGCCCCAGGACTGACCCTTGGGGCACTCTGCTTGGTACCGGCTGCCAACTAGACATGGAGCCATTGATCGCTACCCACTGAGCCCCACGATCCAGCCAGCTTTCTATCCACCTTATGGTCCATTCATCCAGCCCATCCTACTTTAACTTGCTGGCAAGAACACTGCAGGAGACCGTATCAAAAGCTTTGCTAAAGTCAAGGAATAACACATCCACTGCTTTCCCCTCATCCACAGAGCCAGTTATCTCATCGTAGAAGGCTATTAGGTTAGTCAGGCATAATTTGCCCTTGGTGAATCCATGCTGCCTGTTGCTGATCACTTTCCTCTCCTCTAAGTGCTTCAGAATTGATTCCTTGAGGACCTGCTCCACGATTTTTCCAGGGACTGAGGTGAGGCTGACTGGCCTGTAGTTCCCCAGATCCTCCTCCTTCCCTTTTTTTAAGGCTAATGGGCACTACATTAGCCTTTTTCCAGTCATCCGGGACCTCCCCCGATCGCCATGAGTTTTCAAAGATAATGATCAATGGCTCTGCAATCACCTCCGCCAACTCCTTTAGCACCCTCAGATGCAGCGCTTCTAGCCCCATGGACTTTTGCTTGTCCAGCTTTTCTAAAATATAGTCCTAAACCACTTCTTTCTCCACAGAGCACTGCTCACCTCCTCCCCATGCTGTGCTGCCCAGTGCAGTTGTCTGGGAGCTGACCTTGTTTGTGAAGACAGAGGCAAAAAAAGCGTTGAGTACATTTGCTTTTTCCACATCCTTTGTCTATCTCGTGAGATTGCCTCCCTCATTCAGTAAAGGGCCCACACTTTCCTTGACTTTCTTCTTGTTGTTAACATACCTGAAGAAACCCTTTTGTTACACTTAACATTCCTTGCTAACTGCAACTCCAAGTGTGATTTAGCCTTCCTGATTTCACTCCTGCATGCCTGAGCAATATTTTCATATTCCTCCCTGGTCATTTGTCCAATCTTCCACTTCTTGTAAGCTGCTTTTTTGCTTTTAAGATCAGCAAGGATTTCACTGTTAAGCCAAGCTGGTCACCTGCCATATTTACTATTCTTTCTACACATCGGGACGGTTTGTTCCTGCAACCTCAATAAGGATTCTTTAAAATACAGCCAGCTCTCCTGGACTCCTTTCCCCTTCATGTCAGTCTCCCAGAGGATCCTGCCCCATCAGTTCCCTGAGGGAGTCAAAGTCTGCTTTTCTGAAGCACTTTATCTAACTCCAGCTTTACCTCTGAGATATTAGACAGACATTCAGAAACTTACTTGATTCACAGGCAAACAGCTTTTCTGAACAGACAAGCACTTGGAGAAACCCTCCCCAGGCAAATTGTTGCCCATAATAGACACAGGGTTAAGAACATTCCTTTCCAGTGACTGGCTCTCTGGACTGAACAAACCTTTAAGATTTTCCCCAATCAAAAGGTCCTTAGGCAATAACTTCCTTACACCAACTATAACGTCATGCTTAGTACCATTCCATTCAAGGTAGATTCTAGCCAAAGGTACGCTTACAGTAAACTCATAGAGGACTACAGTATTTCACACTCTGATTTGATAAGTAATCTTCCTCTTTCACCAGATCTTCTTGCACAAGAGTGATGTTAGAAGCCATAGTCTGCCCCAAACAGCTTATACCATTGACTTTTACACACTCTATGAATTCTTCATTACCACCCCCATACCTATCATTGGCACCCTTTACTGAACTTACAGACATAGCATTCACAGAAAAGGTGGCATTGTTGGGGTCCGTTTGGTTACACCCAGACAACAGCTTAGAGTAATACAACATACTATCATTCTTATAAACTGGACTTTCAAGAGGATACAATTTCTGCTGTTCTTCTCTTGCCCTTTTGACTTGGAGCTGAAGTTTGGCCCTCCCGTTCCATCTTGTGAAGTCTCTCCTGTCTTTTAGCAGCTTCTTTCTCCAGTTCCGCATTCTTTTGCGTTTCCCACAATCGAAGCTCTGCTAGTTTCTGTTCATACTCAGACTGCAGGCTGTCTTTCAGTGCTTGCAGTTTCATTGTCTTTGCTTTCTGATCACTCATTGCAACTGCTCTTTAACCAAACTCTCAACACCAAAATTCAAATTTGGATAGCTTGGGGTTCTGACCCAAAGTTCAATTGACCTGGTTCTGTGGATCCTAGCACGACTACGCCACTGTGACGGTGCTGTTCCTGGTGGGACCCAACTGAGAGTGCCAAGTCAGGACAAATTGCTCCAAACAGGACATTTACAGTCCAAAGCTGGGGTTTCTCCACCTCTAAGGCAAACCAAACCAGCCAAACAGAAAAGACTTTCGTTTCGCCTGACTGGCTAGCCACAAGTCACACAAGCAATTCCCTTAGACACTCCAGTTTCCCCAGTATCACCACCAGCAGCCACTCGTTCTGGGGACAAACGGTTATGAAAACCAATACCCCAATAAAAGAAAACAGTTCTCCCCAATTCTTAAAAAAAAAAAAATAAAAAAAAAATCAGGCCCCAGACCCAGGGCAATATATAAATCAGATCTTACCCACAAATCACGTTGTTGCCAGTCCTTTAGAATCTAAAATCTAAAGGTTTATTCATAAAAGGAAAAAAAGAGATAGGTGAGGGTTAGGAATGGCTAAAAGAAATCAATTACATGCAGTAATGGCAAAGTCCTTGGTTCAGGCTTGCATCAGTGGCAGAATAAACTGCAGGTTCAAATCAAAGTCTCTGGAATACATCCACAACTGGGATGGGTCATCAATCTTTTGTTCAGAGCTTCCATGTGTAGCAAAGTTCCATCCAGAGGTAAGAGCAAGACTGAAAACAAGATGGAGGGGCTGCAGCAGCTTTTTTTTATAGTTTTCCCCAGGTACAAGAATCTCTTTGTTCCTGCAGTGAAAAGTACAGCCCCATGGAGTTCTGGAGTCACATGGACATATCACATGACCATGCATAATTCAGGGTTTCCAGGTGGCAGTCATTACCAACCATCTACCTTGCATGTACTATGGTAGACTTCTTGGGAGCTTGGAATGCTCCAGTCCACATGGAGTCCATTGTATAGCTAATGGCCCATTAAGGACTATCAAGGAGGCTAAGCAAAGCTAACACCAAGTGGTCTGGAATTTCACCCAGAAGCAAGCATAAGTTTGAGATAAAGTTATGTTGGCTATATAGTATCTGTAACTATAAAAATGATACACATACAGATAACAATCATAATCAGCAAACCATAACGCGATCTTAGACACCTTATATGACCCCCTTTACATAAGATTTGGTACCGCACAAGACCTTGGTTGCACCAATGGTCTATATGATCCCAAATTATTTCAGTAACGTGACAGATGGTTAGAAACCTTCATCTAATTTTGAGTCTAAACTTCCTGTTGGCCAGTTTATAGCCATTTGTTCTTGTTGCCACATTAGTACTGATCTTAAATAATTCCTCTCCCTCCATGCTATTTATCCCTCTGATATATTTAGAGAGAGTAATCACATCTCCCCTCAGCCTTCTCCTGGATAGGCTATACAAGCCAAGCTCCCTGAGTGTCCCCTCCTAAGACAGGTTTTCCATTCCTCAGATCATCCTGGTAGCCCTTCTCTGCACCTGTTCTCGTTTGAATTCATCCTTCTTAAACATGGGAGACCAGAACTGCACACAGTATTCCAGATGAGATCTCACCAGTGCCTTATATAAAAGGTACTAACACCTCCTTATCTCTACTAGAAATACCTCACCTAATGCAACGTAAGACCGCATTAGCTTTTTTCACAGCCATATCACACTGGCGGCTCATAGTCATCTTGTGATCAACTAATACGCCAAGGTCCTTCTCCTCCTCTGTTACTTCCAATTGATACGTCCCCAGTTTATAACTAAAATCATTATTAATCCCTAAGTTCATGACTTTACACTTCTCACTATTAAATTTCATCCTATTCCTCCCGTTTACAAGGTCATCCAGGTCTTCCTGTATGATATCCTGGTCCCTCTCTGAATTCGGAATACCTCCCAGCTTTGTGTCATCTGCAAACTTTAACAACACATTCCCACTTTTTGTGACTAGGTCAGTAATAAAAAGATTAAATAAGATAGGGACTGGTTTTGGGACCAGAGGAACTCCACTGGTAACCTCCCTCCAGCCTAACAATTCGCCTTTCAGTATGACCCTCTGTTGTCTCCCCTTCCTTATCCACCTTTCAGTTTTCACATTGATCCCCATCTTTTCCAATTTAACTAATAATTCTCCACGTGGTACCGTATCAAATGCCCTACTGAATTCAAGATAAATTAGATCCAATGCGTTTCCTTTATCTAAAAGATCTGTTACTTTCTCAAAGAAGATCAGGTTAGTTTGGCACGATCTACCTTTTGTAAAACCATGTTGTATTTTGTCCCATTTGCCATTGACCTCAATGCCCTTTACTTTCTCTTTCAAGATTTTTCCAAGACCTTGCATACTACAGCTGTCAAACTAACAGGCCTGTAGTTACCCGGATCACTTTTCCCTCCCCCCCTTTCTTAAAAATAGGATCTATATTAGCAATTCTCCAGTCATATGGTACAACCCCTGAGGTTACAGATTCATTAAAAATTCTTGCTAATAGGCTTGTAATTTCATGTGCCAGTTCTTTTAATATTCTTAGAGGAAGATTATCTGTCCCCTCCCCACTCCCCGATTTAGTCCCATTAAGCTGTTTGAGTTTGGCTTCTACCTCAGATATGTAATATCTACCTCCATATTCTCATTCCTGTTTGCCATGCTACCTTTATCCCTAAGATTCTCATTAAAGACGGATGCAAAGTATTTGTTTAGATATTGGGCCACACCTAAATTATCCTTAACTTCCACTCCATCCTCAGTTTTTAGCGGACCTACTTCCTTCTTTGTTTTCTTATTTATAGTACTATAGAACCTTTTACTGTTGGTTTTAATTCCCTTTGCAAGGTCCAATTCTACTTGACTTTTAGCCTCTCTCACTTTATCCCTACACGTTCTGACCTCAGTGAGGTAGCTTTCCTTGCTGATCCCTCCCATCTTCCACTCCCTGTATGCTTTCTGCTTTTTAATCACCTCTCTGAGATGCTTGCTCATCCAGCTTGGTCTACAACTCATGCCTATGATTTTTTCCCCCTTTCTTGGGATGTAGGCTTCTGATAGCTTCTGTAACTTTGATTTAAAGTCATCCCAGGCCTCCTCCACCTTTAGATCCATAAGTTCTTCAGCCCAATCCACTCCCCTAACTAATGTCCTCAATTTTTTAAAAGTTTAGTAAAGCTAGTCGCAGATCTATTTTAGTTTACCCTTCTATTCAATTTGAACTGAATTAGTTCATGATCACTAGACGCAAGGTTGTCCCCTACAACCATTTCTTCTAGGAGATCCTCATCAAAACCAAATCCAAGACGGCATCCCCTCTTGTTGGCTCAGTAACTACTTGATGAAGGAATCCATCAGCTATTGCATCTAGGAAAATCTGAGCTCTATTATTATTACTAGCACTTATCCTCCAGTCTATATCCAGGAAGTTAAAGTCTCCCATGATCACACAGTTCTCATTAGCATTTACTTCATTAAAAAGGTCTCTATCCATATGCAAATTAGATCCCGGTGGTCTAGAACACACTCCCAGTACTATCCCAGGGGAGGCTTTAGTAGTTTTCTTCCCCAATGTGATTTTTGCCCAGACAGACTCGGTCTTATCCATTCCATCACTTCTTATTCCTTTACAGTCTACCTCATCATTTATATATAATGCCACTCCACCACCTTTACCTTTATTTCTGTCTTTCCTAATCAGGACATACCTGCCAATAACTGTACTCCAGCCATCACTACTATTCCACCATGTTTCTGTTATCCCTATAATATCTGGTTTCACTTCCTGCACCAGTAGATCTAGTTCCTCCATTTTGTTACCTAGGCTCCTCACATTGCTGTATATGCATCTTAATTTTTGCTGTTTGCCCTCAGTCACATTCTTTACCCGATTAGGCATGGACATTCTATCACCAGTATGACCTATTAAGCTGGTAGCCACACTGCCCTTCCTCCCTGTGTCCTTTTCCCTACCCATGGCTGCATCCTTTCTTACTTTTTCTTCTCTCTCTTAAAATCTGGCATGGAGATTACCTGGACATCTCCCAACCATCTCCCCCAGATTTCTAGTTTAAAGCTCTCTTAATTAGTTGTGCCAGCCTCCATCCTAGAAGTCTATTTCCTTCCCTACTCAAATGAAGTCCATCCCAAGAGAACAATCTTCAGTCCATAAATGCCTCCCAGTGGCTATACATCCCAAAGGCCTCCTTATAGCACCACTGCCTGAGCCATCTATTGATAATCATAATCTTGTCATCCCTTTGTTGCCCTCCTCTAGGAACAGGCAGAATTCCACTGAAGATTACCCGAGCCCCGATTTCCTTAAACGTCTTCCCCAGCCTGGCATAGTCTCCCTTAATACGTTGCAGTGAGAATCTATTGGTATCATTTGTTCCCACATGAAGGATGATCAGTGGATTCTTTCCCACTCCCTTTAGGATCCTTTTCAACCTCAGGTCCAAATCTCATATCTTAGCACTCGGTAGACAGCATGGTCTTCTACTCTCTGGATCAGCTTTGGTTACAGGCCTGGGTAATCTTCAGTATGGAATCCCCGATCACATAAACCTGCCTTTTCCTGGTGACAGCACTATTCTCCAGTTTATCCCCTGTTCCCTCGGGCTGCAAGTTCTTTCCCTTCCTATTCACCTTTGTAATCCTCTTTAACCCATCCTGAATCCTCCTAGGGCTCATATTTGGTGTTGTCTCCATTGACTCTTCTCCTATAGGGCTAGCTGCTCTTTTCTTCCTTGCCCTTCCACCTTCAGTGGCCACCTGCTGTATCCTCTCTTCATTTTACAACTCCGCAAACCTCTTCCAGAGCTCTATTTCTGCTTCGCTAGCTCGCCTTTTCCTCTGTCTGGTTCTCTTAGTCACATGTTTCCACTGTCCATTCTCTTCACCTTGTCTCCCCTCAGAGTCCTTCACTCCTGCTTCCATTTGTAAGTCTGAGCTTTTCCCATCAGCTGCCTCGTATCCTTCCTCCATAATCTGCTCAAACTCCCTTCTAAACTCAAACTTTCTACCTGCGTCTCCAGTCCTCGGATCTTTACTTCCATCAGCGCTATCAGGCGGCACTTCATTCAGACAAAACGGTTTCCAGGCACTCCCTCAAGTATCACATACATACTGCAGCTTCCACATCCAGTCATCTTAACTGTGTCCTCCTCTGCTTGGACCATTACCACTGCTGCCTCTGTATCTGTTTATTCTTCCCACCTAAATCCTCTTAGTCTGGGAAACACACACAAAAACCCTCACTAATAAACACACGCAAACCACAAAGAGCAAAGTCCCCCCAAACTCGCTTTACAAACTCCCACTCAGACTCCCTTGTTTGCAGCCCTGTTAGCTGGCTCCTGTGCCATTGCAGCTGTCTATGCCACTACCTGACTGGCTGGCTATCTTAGGACCCCTAATCAGGGGTAGCTTCTCCCTCAGCACAAAGCCCCTACGCATACAAAGAATACAAATGCAAAATCAAATACAAATACCTTCTCCTCCAACAGAACCCCCACTCAAACTCCCCTGTTTGCAGCCCTGTTACTTGGCTTCTGCGCCGCTGCAGCGGTCTGTCAGTTCCTTTGTGGGAGGGGCAGAAGGTCAAACATGGCTGAGAGGCAGACACCCCCGTCTGTTTTTCTCATACGAAATAGGAAAGTTTGCAGAGGGCCTGATTTCCTAGTTCATTTGTGTGGCAGCGGGGGAGGGGGAGGAGAATATGGCAGAGAGCCAAATTCCTTACTCCCTTTACCTCATGGGGAAAGTGTACACAGTAGTGTGCCAAATGCTCCCATCCCTTCACCTCCCAGGGAATGGATTATGGAAGATGGAATACGGAGCTGGAACCCACAGTTGATTTTTGTCAGGGGGAAGGGAGCATGCAGCAGAGCGCCAGATGCCACAGTCTCCTCTCTTTGAAGGAATTGGGAATATGGAGGGATTCAGATGCCCCAGTCCCTTGGTACAGGCACCTCCCTGAAGAGCTTTATAGGTATTCTAAGAGATAAAATATAGGGATTTTGAACCATGTGTTCTGTGTGTCTCATTAGGAGAGTTCTGAAATAATTCTCTGTGTTGTATTGTGGTTTTCATGACTATCTATCTCACAGGTCTTTACAACAGAATTCTCTATCATTATTTCCATTTTAGAGATGGGAAACTGAGGCAGCAAGATGCAATGACTTGATCAAGGTCACCCAGAAAGCCACTAACATTGTTACCAAGGGAACCCAGCTCTTGTGTGTCCCAGTCAAGTGCTCTACCCACTAGGACACGTTGCCTCTCCTTCCCTCTCTCTGTTACTATTTAGTTACTTCGGGGATTAGAGCCATATAAATGAGCAGTTACAGAAGGCTGATTACATTACTCAGCAGTCGTGGTTTCTGTCCTTGCACAGAAAATAGTTTATGTAGTTCTAGACTTTGGCCACCAGAGGCTGCTGTTGCGTACCCACGTTCTCTGCTTCGCTGGGACTCATCCATCCCCCGCTACACTTTCTGTAGGCAGGGAGAAATGAGCAGCAGGAGTTTCAGTGCGGAATTGCTGAGGATGCAGTTGGCTGAGTAAAAGAGAGAACATGCAGGGTCCGTGTGTGTAATTGTTCAAAGGGGAAATGGGGCACTGCACCACAATTGCCACAGGGAGAATGAAAGAAGGTACCAGTGCCCGAGCGTTTCTGTTATCACAGCTGGTGTAAGAGCTGGCCAGGAGCTAGGGCGTGGGGAAGGGAAGGAAGGTATCAGAGCCTTGTGGAAACCTCTGTAGATTCAGATAAGGAAAAAAGGATCCTTCTTTCTGGATGCCTCTTCAAGCCTCTGGGGTTCTCCCTGTGACAGTGTATCCCATAAGGCTTTATAGGGGGAGTGCCTATAGATATGTGTACGCTACAACTGGAATATCCTTTTGCTACATATGCCATGTAACATATCTATGTAGCAGTAATGATCTGCTCATCGTATTTGTATGTATGTGTCAGTTTTGTATTCAACATTATGAATACTGGCTCTGTGCTTTATCAGTTGTAAGTAGACTCTGGAAAGTAGCTGAGTAACTGTCTGAGGAAAAAAAACACCTATTTTCAGTAAATGCCCAATCAAGCTAACAATTAACTTCGTAGACACCCATCCACACCCGAGCTTCCCCAGGAATGGGGCCTGGCTGGTCAGGAGCTGAATCTTGGAGAGACGTGACTGGTCCATGTGGCTCTGAAACTCCATTTTACAACTGGTCTCTGCATAGGAAGGAGGAGGGGGTCTCCACCCACAAGAGAAAGTCTATATAAACTCTGGAGAGACCCCTCCATTTGGTCTTCAGCTGGCTCAAGGAACAGCCTCTCCAGCCCCAAAAGAGACCTGAAAGAAACTGGAACAGAGGACAGTGACTGCAGGGGGGTGGGGGTGATAGCTTGACCCAGACTAAAAGGGAGTTTAGTCTGAAAGAAGAAATTCACAGAAACATCTGAGGGTGAGGCTTTTTACTGTATTAGTGTTAGAGCTGCATGTTCTATTTTATTTAGTAATTCACTTTGTTCTGTCTGTTACTACTTAGAATCACTTAAATCCTACTTCCTGTCTTTATTAAAACCACTTTTTACTTAATTAATTTGGATTACGTGTTGATACTTGCAGGGGGCAAACAGCTGTGCATCTCTCTCTCTCATTGTTATAGAGGGTGAACAATCTATGAGTTTGCCCTGTATAAGTTTTATACAGGGTAAAACGGTTTTATTCAGGGTTTGGACCTCACTGGGAGTTTAGCATCTGAGTGCTAGAAGCAAGAATGCTTCCTAACCTGTTTCCAGGCAAGCCCATAGCTGTTGGGGGATGTGGCTGAGACTGGAGTCTGGTGTTGTAGCAGGCTAGCAAGTCTGACTCAAGCCAGGCAGGGTATTGAGGTACCACGCTGTTTGGGCAGGAAAACATGCCAAGGCTACTCCTGCCTCTATTGGGTGGCAGCTTCTAAGGGGGTTTCTGGGGGTTGATCCCAACCTGTCACAGTGGCATAGTCAAGCAGGATCTGTACACAGCTGATTGCTTTGAGGTGGTGATTTTAAGTGAGTTTTAAGTGTGGTGGCTGGAGAACAGAGAGTGATTACTGGTTTGTTATTTTTTGTTTGCTTATTTCGGGTAAAGGAAATAGGGACAGAAAAGGAAGCAAATGAGTGAAGATCAGAAAAAGCTAGAACTGCATTTTGCCCAGAAAGACTGAGCACTGGATGCTGCAGAGGTCTCTTAACTAAGAAGCCCTGAACTGAGTGCATCCCAGTTTCAGTGAACTGCAGAGGGGGCATAGCCCAGTACAAGAGAACAGAAAAATGTCTATCCGTGGAGCAGTTACTAGACTTGAGCTGGCCAAACTGGAGGCAAGAGAAAGAAAATGAACATAAAGGCTGATGGAGAGGGAGGAAGCAGCCCACAAGAGGGCTCTGGAGGTCCTGATTGAGGCCCAGAAGCATGAGCTGGCTGTTTTGGAGCTGAGGAGACAAAACCCTTCAACTGTTGGCTCCACTTCTCCAAAAACCCACAAACAGGAGCGACTATGCCCACAGTATGATGAGTCCAGCGACCTTGCAGAATATTTCATCACCTTTGAGAGACTGTGCACTCTCCATGCGATCCCTGAAGATCAAAAGATGACCACCGTGATAGCCAAATTGACTGGCAGAGCTCTGGACATATTCAATAAGATGCCTTTTGAGGATGCTTCAAACTATGGTAAATTTAAGGACCTGGTTTTGAAACAGTTTCAGGTTACACCTGAAAGCTACAGGGTTAAATTCAGGAGCCTTACAAAGGGATCTGGATTGAGTAATGTGGCTTATGCAAATGAAATGAGTGATCTGGTAGATAAGTGGGAGAAGGCAAAAGGCATTGCATGCTTTGAAGGAATGTGTGATACGGTTACTCAGGAACACTTCCTGAATACGTGCAGTGATGCGAAACAGTATTTGTGGGACAAAAAGGTAAATGAAGTGGGTGAATTAGCTGGGTATGCAGACTCTTATGAACAAGCACAAGCTGCAATTAGACATAAACCACTGGCAGAGGGATACAGGGTTGGGGGAGAGCAGAATCACCATTTTACCCCTGGGAAAAAGGAGGCTAGGCATTCACCTCCCCATTCCTAGTCCCAAATTTCCTGTGCAAGCAGAGGAGCCCAAGAGGTGCTATCATTGTAAGTCCACAGAGCACCTGAGGGATAACTGACCCTTGCTGGGTGAACACAGGCAGAAAGTGACACATGAAGCCGCTGCTTCTGAAAGCCAGGCTGCTGCCTCTTTCCACACAGGATTTGTAAAGGTTGCTTCTAAACAACCCAACAGTGAGCATATACATGCTGTTGAACTGAATGGGAAATTAATCTCAGGAATGAGAGACAGGTGCTGAGTTTTTTGCGGTCAGGAGGGACATGATCCAGGAGAAGGATTTGTTGCCAGGAAAGGTGGCAGAACTGGAACTGATGAGGGGCTACAGAGTCCTTACACCTTTATTGTACATGTTAGGGATGGTGACAAAACAGTTCTACAAGCAGGTTACTTTTCAGCCTGTATCTGAAAACAGACAAAGCTTGGCACAGCAGCACAAGCATAACAGGCCCATGCTGTTGTGTAGAAGGGGAAACTGAGGCACACCACCTCATGGCATTGGCAAGTAAATGCCAACACACCCACACTTCAACAGGTATCACTATCTGCATTCTGTTGGCAATACTACACACCAACTTGTTATCAGGCACCCAGGGACCAGGAACCCCACAACTTGCTACAACTCTTAAAGACATCCTATAGTTTAAAGGTACTGAAAGGGAGCGTGACCAAAGACACAACAGGTATTTTACATATACTGCCTCTGCAATGGACAGTGTCCAAGTCTCTGGCAGTAAGTTCAGGAGGAGGGTGTGATGGTGTACCCTATAAGGCTTTATGTACGATATAACTGGAATATGGTTTTGCTACATATCTATGTAAAGGTTATGATCTACTGGTTATCTTTATCCTGTTTTTATGCACATCCTTTGTATTCAAAGTTATAAATATTGGCTATGTACTTGGTTAGTTTTACATAGCCTTTGGGAAGCAGCTAGGCATCTTTCTGAGAAACAAGATAAACCTATCCTGAACAGGATAGCCTGTAAGAGGAAAACATCTGAGGATGAGGGTTTTTTCTGTATAAGATATAGAGTTGCATGGTTTTATTGGGTAATTCACTTTGTTCTCTCAGTTACTACTTAGAATCACTTAAATCCTACTTTCTGTACTTAATAAAATCATTTCTTGCTTATTAATTTACCTGGAGTATGTGTTCCTACCTTTTGGGGGGGCAAACAGCTGTGCATACCTCTCTTAGTGTTGTAAGCAGTGTCAGGAATGAGATATATTCTGACATCTGGTGGCGAA
>VOCN01039105.1:0-19464 GCA_007922305.1 Dermatemys mawii
CAGGTGATCCAAATACCTTAGATTGGAGGGTGTGGGGGTAGGAAAGAAGAGATGCTTATCTCACTCTGCCTGGTCATGTGAGAATTGTCTTGCGTGGTTCAGAATGGATATTCATTTAGTCTGATCAAATTCCTAATCAGCAGGTTGCTGGGGCTACAGGAAAAGACAACCAGCAGGAGTGCAGATGAATCTCATTATCAAGTCAATCTGTGAGGACAAGCCAACAATACTTTGAATCTATGAGAAGCAATCTCAGCCAAACTTCTTGAAAATGCTGGGAAAAGGATTTGGGGTAAGTTACTTCGTAGGAGAAATCCTTGCTAGGTAGGGTGACTACATAGCAATAAAAACATGGGATGGTGGTAGGGAGTAATAGGAGCCTATATAAAAGTCCCCCAAAATGGGACTGTCCCTATAAAAATGGGATATCTGGTTAACCTATTGATAAGTGTAGGCTCTAAAAGCATGTTAGTTTTATATGCAACTATTTGTTTCCAATAGTCTTGGGTTCTCTCTTGAATCTGTTTTGTGATAAGTTCCTTCTGTGATTAGAGAAGGCTTATATCAGTCTCTCGTTCTCTATCCATCTCTTCCTTGTGATTTTTGCTGCCTTCCTCCTCTCACTTCCTCCCTTTCTATCCCTCCTCACATCTTGCTTTCTTGCTTCATCCATGTCTTCATCTAACTTGGTATGTCCTGCTTCATCTTTCTCCATCTCAATCTGCCTTTCTCTCCATCTCTCCTCCACTCATCCCTCTTCCTTCATTCCTACTCCATCTCTCCTCCATCTTTCTTTGACCATCTTTTTGTCATCTATCCCTTCATCCCTCTATCTGCATCTGTCTTTCATCCCTCTCTCCATTTTTGATTCATCCCTTCATTTCTGTCCATCACTCCATCATCCTTAGTCTCCATCTCTTTATCCATCTCTACTTCATTCATCTCTCTTCAGGCATGTATGGCAGGGCAGGGGTGAACTCCTGTAGGCTACAGTCAGTGTTTTGGCATGGCCCTGCTTTCTGGCCAGGAGGCCAAGGTCAGAGATGCAGGGAGCCCAGCTGCAAGCCCTAATGAGGGCTGGCTCAGAGGAACATGCTAAGTGCTGACAGCTGGGTTGAGGCCCCAGGAAAGCTATAAAAGCCCTGGGCAAACATCAGTGAGGAGGCTAGCCTGAGAGGAGATGGGAGGGCAGTATCCCAGTCTCCTTATCAAGTAAGGAAGCCTAAAGGGTGAGGAGACCTTGGGGAGGGTCTGTGAGTTGCTATCTTTGGGGGCTCTGGGAACATTGTAAATAGATGCTTGGGTGGACCAGCAAAAGGAGGTGTGGAGGACTTTTTTACACCAGCCCAAACACGGTGCAGGCACCAGAGTGGAAAGGTATGTGGACCCTGTGACATTGGGGGCTTGTCTGGAACCTTCCTAGTCACTATTTGTGGCTGCCAGGGAGAAGACCTTGGAGTGGCTGGTGAGCACTGTGCAGGAGATGCAGACAGGCCCTGATGACATGGCAGGTGGACCAACAGGCCCTTCAGGAGTTAATCAAGCAGTCAGCAGCCCAACTGCAGATGCTACTGAGGATGGTGAGTCCAGCACCCAGGGATGGAACCAGGGTGGGGGCTTTGCAAAATGGGGCCCCATGGACTACCCAAATGCGTTCCTGGGGACGTTTGAACAGGTGGCTAGGGAGGCCAGTTGAAGCAGGCAACCTGGGCCCTGTGACTAGCCCCATACCTGGGTGGAGAGGCCCAAACCATGTTCATGGCCTTGGGTAAGACCCAGGCTAGGATGCAGTAAAGGCTGCAATACTGGACCAGGTAGGACTCGGAATGGAGAGTCACAGTTGGGGGAGGCCTGCTGGATAGAGGGCCTGTTCCCAAGGGCATTTGCCTAAAACATGGCCAGATTGGGCCACCCACTGGCTGTAGCCCCAACTGTGGAGGAGGTTATGGATCAAATCTCGGAACGATTCTTCCTGGAGCTCCCAGACCCAGTGTGTGTGGGTCCAAAGATATCAGCTGGCCCAGGTGGAGGATGCTGTCTGGCTAAAGGTATGTAGAAGCAGAGGGGTGGCCCAGGAGCATGATTGTAGATCTGTTTTTTGTGAAATTTTTGACTTTTGTTAGGTTTTCATATAGCCTTGTGTTAAACTGTGTTAAAGTTCAGTAATATGTTTAGCCCCTAATGTAGGATAATTAAGGTAGCAAAAATTTTTCTTCTAGGAGTAGAATAAAATCTTCCCACCAGTTTGTAATCAATGGCCCTGTTGAATGAACAAGGTGTGAATGAGCAAGGTGTGGAAGGCAGGCACCTCCAGACAGTGCAACCCTTGGAGAGGGGTTGGGAGCCAGACCCAAGAACAATAAAACTTGTCAAGTGGGCTGACTGAAGATCAGACATTGACCACCTGCAGGATAGCAGCTAGCACCTTCTTTTGGGAACACCATTTCTGTAGCATTGGGACAACTCAGAGAAAAAGCAGCCCAATGGACAGAGACCCAGATTTTGAATCAGGGACAGACTTGCATGAGAGGGAAGCTGCTAAAAGTGAGGTGTCTTTCAGGGAACCAGGGGTCTTGTCTTGTCAACATAGGAGCATTGATCTGGATTGGCAAAAGCCTGGCTCCACCCCTCCACCATCTAACTCACCTGGCCAGTGCAGTTAGGGGAGCAACCAGTTGGTAACAACAACAAGATGGTGTGTGTGTGAGTGCATGTGAGATAGAGATATATCTATCTATCTATTACTATGTGTGTATATCATAATTGAATGTATTGCTAATCAATGTGGCATTTTGCCTATCCCCTGAAAAGATCCTGTGCAGTACTTACAACATTTTGATGAAGAATTGTGAAAGGAGGGAAGGTACCACCTGCATTTGAGTAAAACAAACTTTGAGAAGTGTATGGAAAAGTTTTGAGAAGTGTGGCAAAGTGATCACAAACCCTGAAAAGAATTGAAAAGTGATCGATCATTAAGGTGTGCACACCCCCTATATTAGATGGCTGGGTTGAGAGAAGTAGCTTTCTCGTTCCCCTGGTCGTAGAGTTGCTGGCATTAGAAAGAAGGAAGGAGATTAAATTTCTTGCTCCAGGTAAAGAAGCTTTGCTATTCTGGTCTCAATAGGAGGTTGGGCATACTAAAAATGTTTAAAGGCAGTCCTTTAAGAAGGCTCCCGGAGAGGAGACTGAAATTGGAGATTGTAAAATTTACCCCTTTTGAGCAAATCTTACAAAAATTTGGACACAGCCCTTGGTCTGATCACGTGCTAGCTAATGTCCACACTATCAGACCTAGAAGACAAATTGGCTAGATACTTATTGATATATATAAACCCTCAACCCCAATGAAAAAGGAAGCACTGCTGTTTAGCTTCTGTGGAAAACCTGTAATGAGGTCTTCCTTTGGCTGAATGTAAAAATAAAAATGAGAAATTGCACCAAGTTTCACAAGCTTCTGCTGCAGAAGCAGAGAAATGGAAATGTATGACCATTAGTACCCAAACCCAACTAATGCCTTTAAGGATGGGTACAGAGTTAAAGCAGCACACTCAAATCCTAGAGGAGCATACAAAAGAAAAAAAAAACATTGAAAGAAAAATCAGGTTTTACAGGGAATGCTCAAAAATAACTTTAGAACAGGGGAGAGCCCCTGCTGACCATAACTGCTGTAAGGCACTAATTAAACAATTGGAACAAAAATTGGGGTTTGCAAACAAATTGCAGTATAACTTCAGGAGAAGGAATATTTGAGACCCCAGAAGGAAGACTTTTGGGCCCCCTCTGGAGATTGGGAAGGGGATATTTGGGTAGATTCATCCTCCCAGAGACAAAATGCCATTGCAGCAGTAACAGTTACAACCATGAGTGTGGTGGGACTGAAATGGTGACAGTGCCTTTTTCTGCTTCAGATCTCCAGGACATGGCAAAGTGGCTGGAGATTTTAAAATAAAATGTTTCTAGATTAAGTGTTAATGCCCTCTTACTGGGAGAAAATGAGGATTTAAACTCACAAGAAATGCACCCCTTAATGAGCATTTGTGCAGCCCCAGATATGCAGGGCCTTAGAAAGGTTTAGGATTGGTGGGGATATCTTGTATGATCCAGATCTGGACACCAGATGGCCAGACCCCACACACTGTTGTGGTGGTCTGAGACTATGGGCCTGTGCCCCCAGGGGGCAGGGCAGCCCCAAGTGCCACAGTTCTTTCAGTAAAGACCAAGTTAATTCATGCAAGCAATCAAGTTAGCAAAAACCCTGGGTGGCATAAATAAAACCCCCGAGGGAAAATGGGTATACCACAGACAACTCAAACCATATCTGTTGTGGAGGGAGCACTGCTAATTTGTTTCTAAGCTTCTATTTTTCAGCCTCTGAACTAAACATCAGGAGAGCTGGTACCAGCTGAATTATAAAAATACCATGGTTAGTGTCATGACAGTCTGTGTTCAGTGTTGCATGTTCTGTCTGGCGGATGTCCTGTGCTAGCATTGAGTCCAGAGAAAGCTAATACTTCTAGATTCTCTAATCATTTTGTTTTTCTTAAGGATATATTTGTATTGTTACATTTGCTTGTATGTATTCCACATTTTCCTCTCTGCACCCTGCTGCTACTTCTCCAAGCCCTGAAGGATAGTTCACGGGCCCACATAACCTATAGGACCTTGGCACATGATTGTGGGGGGTCCTGTCTTCCAGATCTTGAATTTGTCTTTGTAATGGTTTTGTTGTATTCCCAATTATTACAATTGGTTTGCATTTGTTATATGTAGTATTTAGTCAGTTGTAATGGCTTTAGTTGTATTTACCTGGTTAATTGTTTAGTTTGTTTGCAATAGGTCACCTGTGCCCTACAAGGGGCAGATTGTTGTAGGAGCAGCCCACCTGATCAGCAGTTGTACATTTTTTCATCCCATCATTGTTCTATTGGTAACCCTAACTGTTAGTTCTAATGCTCTGCATGTTGCTGGAGGAAACAAATGTATTCCAAATGGAAACCACAGGCTGAAATCATGTCCCAATATGTTGCTTTAAAACAGATACTAAAGATTTAGATGGTGACCACTCAAGTATTGTTCTTGAGGTCAAAAGGGGGACAATGTAGATAAATCTTTTTTGTGTAAATTTTGACACTTGTGTTAGCTTTTAATAAACCTTGTGTTAGAAACTGTTAAACTTAGGGGCTATAACATATTAACAAAGGTAGGATAATTAAGGTGGAAGAAAAATGTCTTGCAAGGGAATAGAAAAAGACCTTCCATTTTGTAATCAATGGCCCTGTTGAATGAAGGAAGTGTGAATGAGCAATGTGTGGAAGGCAGGCACCTCCAGACTGCAACCCTTGGAGAGGATTGGAGCCAGACCTAAGGACAATAAAACTTGTCAAGTGGGCTCTCTAAAGAAGAGAACATACTGACCACCTGCAGGATAGCAGCCAGCACCTTCTTTTGGGAACACACTCTCTGCAGCATTGGGAAACACCCAGAAGAAAATTAGCTGAATGGACCCTCATATTTTGAATTGGGGACAGACTTGCATGAAGTCTGTTATAAAAGTGAGGTGTCTTGCAGAGGACCCCAGGTCTCATTTTGTCAACATCAGAGCATTGATCCAAATTGGCAGAAGCCTGGCTCCAGCCCCTCCCCATCTAACTCAACTGGCCAATGCAGTTATGGGGAGCAACCAGTTGGTAACAGCAAAATGGAGTGTGTGTGCATGTGATATCATATGAATATGATAGTATTGATTGAATGTATTGCTAATAAATGTGGTGGTTGGCCTGCTCCCCCACAAAAGATCCTGTACAGTACTTTAAGTACAACATTGTGAAGCCCAGCAAGGGTCAGCACCAGGAAGAAGCCTGCTAAACTCTGCTCCCATGAGGTGGTCTGACCCAGGGCCACCAGAACTGGGATCTGGAAACTGCACAGGCACTGTAAATAAAGACAATTGAGTGAACCAGCAACAGATGGTGTGGAGGACTCTTTATTACATATCCCAAATGGGGTGCAGGCACCAGAGGGTGGAAACCTGCATGGACCCTCTCACAGCATGTCTTCATTTCTTCCTCAGTTTCCTTCTGTCTTCATCTCTCTCCATCCATCCCTTCATTTCTATACATCTCTCCATTGATGTCTGAATCTTTTTATCTCTCCTCATTCCTCCATCCCTGTCTTCATCTGTCCCCAACCATCCCTCTTCCTGCAGCTCTTGCTCTTCCTCAGCCTCTCCCCGTTCCTGTCTTTCTCCTTCATCTCTTGATCCATCACTCCTCCATCCCTCTTGGTCCATGTCTTCATCCTTCCATCTCTTCATGCATCCCTCCCTCTTCTGCAATCTCTCCCCATCTCTCCTACTTTGTCTCCCTATCTCTTGCTCTTCCTCAGTGGCACTCTTCATCCCTCCCTCTTCCATCTTTTCTCCATCTGCCTTTTCCTCCATTCTTGTCATCTTCCTCCATTCCTTATTCCATATCTTCATCTCTCCCATCTTCCTCCAGCTCTCCTCATCTTTCTCCCTCATCTCTCTTCCTCCGGTCTTTGTCTCCTTGCTGTGTCTCCAACTCTCCCTCTTCCTCAGTCTGTCTCTCCCTTTTCCTCCTCTCCCCTTCTGTCTTCCCCATCTGTCTCCATCCTTGTTCATCCACCTCTCCATCCATTGCTCATCCATCTTAATCAGTCCATCTTCATCTCTCTAGCCATCCTCATCCATGTCTTCAATCTTAATCAATCCCTCTTCATCCAGAAATTGTCTTCATCCCTCTTCCATATCTTCATCTCTTGCTAGCTGTTTTCATCTTATCTTGTCTTTTTATCCATCCCTTCATCCCTCCCTCTTCATGCATGTTTTCATCTGTATTGCTTGCTGTCCTCATCCATCCCTCCATCCATCTTAATCCCTCCCTCTTTCATTCTCTTCATCCATGTCTTCATCTCTTGCCAGCCATCTTCATCCATGTTATCTTCATCATCCCTCTTCATCTGTATCTCTCGAGCTATCTTCATCCATCCCTCATCAGTCTTCATCTCCCTTCATTGCTCTGTCATCTTATCTTATCCATTTCTCCATGTCTTCATCCCCATCATCCCTCCCTCTTCCATTTCTCTTGTCTACATCTCTTGCCAGCTGTCTTCATCCATCCTGTCATCTCTCCATCTGTCATATTGTCATGTCCCTATTTATCTCTCCAGCCATCTTCATCTCCCTTCATTGTTCTCCATCCATCTTGTCTTTTTATTCCTCATGCATCCATCCCTCTTCCTTTGTCCATCCATCCCTCCCCATTCTTCATCCATGTCTTCATCTCTCCAGCAGTCTTCATCTTAATCAATCCCTTTTCTTTCATCCATTCTCATCCCCCTCTTCATCCATCTTGCTTTCTTCACTTGTTTCACTCTTCATCTTCCTGTTCTGTCTCCCCTCTGCTCTCTTCTTGTCTCTTCCTATCTGCATCTCTCTGGCTCCATCTCTCCCTTTTGCTCAGTCTCTTCCTTCATCTCTCCCTGTCTCTCTTTGCCTGTCCATGTCTCTCTTCCTCCATCTCTTCCCATTTCTCTCCCTTTTCTATCTCTCTGCCTTTCTTTCTCTAGGCCTGTCCATCTCCCTGTCTTTCTAGCTTTCTCTCTTCCTTTCTTCCTCCTGCCTGTCTCTCTTCCTGTCTCTCAGGCTTTGTCTCTTCCTTCTGTCTCTCTCTCCTGTCTTGGACTCCATCTGTTTCTCTTCCCATCCTTCATCCACCTCCCTTCATCCATCTTAATCAGTCCCTTTTCATCCATGTTGACATCTCTTTACCCATGTCTTCATCTGTTGCTGGCCATCTTCATTGCTCTCCATCCATGTCATGTCTTTTAATCCATCTTCATCTCTCTCCAGCCATCCTCATCCATCTTAATCAATCCTTTTCTTCTTTCCTGATCACTCCCTCTTCATCCCTGTCATCTTTTCATCCCTCCCTCTTCCACTTCTCTTTATCCATGTCTTCATCTCTTGCCAGCTGTTTGCATTATCTTTCATCCATGTTACCTTGTCTTTTAATCTGTCCCTCTTCATCTCTAGCTATCCATGTCTTCATAAATACCTCAGTCGGGATCTTCTGTCTTCTCCATCAGTCATCTTTTTATCCATCCCTCTTCATCTTTATCCCAATTCATCAATCTTCATCCATCCCTCCCTCTTCCATTTCTCATCTACATCTCTCACCAGCTGTCTTCATCCATCCCTTGTCATCACTCTCCTCATCTGTTTTCATCTGTCCCTCTTCATCCATCACTCCCCAACCCTCTTCATCTCCCTTCATTGTTCATCTCTCACCTTGTCCTTTTATCTCTCATCTCCTCATGCTTCTGTCCCTCTTCCCTCTTTGTCCATCCCTCTCCATCCTTTTCTTCTCTCCAGCCATCTTCATACACTTAATCCCTTTTCTTATCCCCCTAATCTTCCTTTTCTTTCTCTCCCTCTGTCTCCACCTGCTCTCTTCCTCATCCTCAGTTGTCTTTGTCTCTCTTCTTCCTGTCTTCCTCTCCATCTGTCTCCCTTTTACTCAGTCTGTTTCTATCTTTCTCTGGTCTTTCTGCTCCTCTTCCTCCCTCTTTCCATTTCTCTTCCTCCATCTGTCTTTGTCCCTCTCCTCTGCCTTTCTCTGTCCATCAGTCTTCCTGTCTTGTTCCATTTCTCTCCCTCCATTCATTAATTGCTCCCTCTTCCTGTCAACATCTGTCTGTCCCTTGGTCTTGAGCACTTGTGAAATCTGACCAATTGCTCTTCCTCAGCCTGTCTCTCTCCCTCTTCCTGTCTTTCTCCATCTCTCTTGATTCATTACTCCTCCCTCCCATCCAGTCTTCATCCCATCCTCTCCATGCATCCCTCCCTAATCCTCAATCTCTCCCATCTGTCTCCTGCTTTCTCCATCTCTTGCTCTTCCTCTGGCACTCTTCCTCCCTCCTCCATTTTTCCCCATCTGCCTCTTCCTCCATCCCTGTCTCAGTTCATCTTTTTCTCCATATTTCTCTTCCTCCTAGCTCTTGTCCATCTTTCTCTCATCTTTCTGCCTCTCTTCCTCAGTCTTTCTCTCCAATTTTCCCTCTTCCTTGTCTTTGTCTCTATCCTTGGTCTTGCTCTTACTGTCTCTTCCTCCATCTGTCTTCATCTTTCTTTTTCTCTTCCTCAGTCTCTCCCTAGCTCTTCCTCCATCCTTGTTCATCCACCTTCATCTATGGCTTCATCTTTTTGGCAATCCTCATGGTCTTCATCCATGCCATGTCTTTTCATCCCTCCCTCTTCCATTTCTCATCCCTGTCTTCATCTCTTGCTAGCTGTCTTCATTGCTCTCCATCTGTTACCTTGTGTTTATCCATCCCTTCATCTCCATGTATCCCTCCCTGTTCATGTCTTCATCTATCTTAATCCCTCTTTATCCCTCCCTCCCTCTTCCATTTCTCTTCATATCTCTCTTGCTGGCCATCTTAATTGCTCTCCATGTCATCTTGTCTATCCATTCCTCTTCATGTCTTTATCCTATTCATCCATGGCTTCATCCCTCCCATCTGCATTCATCCCTTCCTCTTCATTGCTCTGTCATCTTGTCTTTTCATCACTCCCCAACCCATCTCTCCAGCCATCTCCACTCTTCATGTAGTCTTTTTTTATCCCTCATAGGTCTCTTCATGCATCCATCCCTCCCCATCCTTGATGTCTTCATCTCTTTCCAGCTGTCTTCATCTTAATCCCTTTCTTCTCTCCTCATCTGCTCATTTGTCTTCTCTCTTCCTCCTGTCTTTCTCTGGCTGTCTCCATCTCTCTCCCTTTTGCTCAGTCTCTCTTTGCCTCTGTCCACTCTTCCTTTCTTCTAGCTTTCTCACTCATCTGTCATTCTCTGCCTCTTTTCTTAATCTTCCTCTCTTGTCTCCCTTCCTTCAGCAGTTGGTCCCTATCTATCCTTCCACTCTCTGGTCTTCACTCTCCATCTATCTTCAGTACTCTTCCTTCATCATCTCTCTTCCATCCCTTTTATCTCCAGCCATCCTCATTCATCTCAAGCAATCCTTTTCCTTCTCATCCCTCCTTCTTATCCATGTCATCACCATCACTCCCTGTTAACATCCCTTTCTCCAGCTGTATGTCTTGCTAGCCATCATTGCTCTCTTAATCTTTATCTTTCTATCATCCCTTCATCTCATACATCCCTCCCCTACATCCATGTGTCTCACCAGCCTCATCTTCATCATGTTAATCCCTGTCATACCTCCATCTTCCATTTCTGTCTTCAGCTCTTGCCAGCTATCTGCATGCATCTATCAGGTTAGTCTCTTCATCCATCTGTCTTCATTTCTCCAGCTGTCTTTGTAAATCCTTTCTTCCTTCACTTTGCACTGCTGGCTCTACTTGTCACCTTTTATCCATCTTTTTCCATCCCTCACTTTTTCTAACTAATCACTCACTACTGTTTTCATCCATCCCTCATTGCTCTCATACTTGTCTTTTAATATGTCCCTAGTCATCCATCAGTCTATCTTCATCACCTTTCATCATTCTCTTATCTTTTTATCCCTCATTCACTCTTCCTGCTTATGTCCCTCTTTTTTTTCCAGTTTTCATCTCTCTAGCCATCTTAACCACTCCCTTCTCTCCTTACTATTCCCCCTTCATCATCCTTTCTTCCTATGGTTTTACATGTCTTCCTATTTTTCTCCTTTAGTCTCTTCTTTTTCTCTCTGGTCCTCTGCCTCAACTGGTGGTTGTGCTCTGCCTCTTCCTCAAGTCTTTCTACACCACTTCCTCTGTATCTGTCCCCCTCTTCCTCTTTTTCCTTATCTGTCCCCATCTTCATGTCTGTTTTTCCATTTCTCTTCCCCTTTCTCTCTCATCTATTTTAGTCTCTTTCAATATCCTGTGCCTTGAGCACTAGGGAGAATCTGATCACCTAACCCCTGGTCCTGGGGGTGGGTGCTGCACCAATGAAGGGGGGGAGATAACAGGGGCTGGGGGGGGGCTGCACACACAGGGGCAGGGGAATGGTCCCTGCTCACCACAAATGAGCTGTGGCAGCCAGGGCAGAAGCCAGGCAGCTACTTGCTCACCAGCATCCTGCTGGTCACCATGGTAATGAGCCCTTGATGCTCTGCCCCTTCCCCTTGGGGCCACCCTGATGCTGTCCGAATGCACAGCCAGTAGCAGTTGGTGGGTGTGGCCTGGAAGTGGGTTGGAGGTGGTGCTACCCCAGGATGGGTGGGGCCCCCCTGGAGGAACCAGGGCAGGGGGTGGAGGTGTGGGGCTTGTCCAATGAGGGTTGAGGTCCTGTAAAGCACCATGAAAACCCTGCCCCTTGCACCCCCTGCAACCTCAGCAGTGCTGCCCCCCCACACTGAGTCCCAGCCCTGTGGGGTGGCAGTGCCATTCCCCCCCAAATCAGCCTCCTTCTGCAACAGCCTATTGGCAGCCTCGTCCTCCACCCACCCAAGACTCCAGCCGTGATCCTGGGTCATCAGTATTGTCTCGTGATGAATTCCTATGAAAATCCCTCCTTCCACACATCTTGCACTAGGGCTTTATTCACGCATTGAGGGCAGACCAACAGCTCTGTTCGCTTGAAGAGCACATTTGATTTAATGGTGTTATCAGCTACAACAAGGGAGACAAAAAAACAAGCACGAGCTCCAGTGGGGAGGACCCACAGCTGTCATCAAACACTCAATTGTCAGAAATCCCCCCCAAGGCCAGTCAAATGATACAGCAGAGGCAAACCATCATTGGCTGTCAGACATACATAATGATTCATTTTCATACTGGCTATAGGCAAGTAGTCACTTGCCAGAACCAAGTAGGCATTGCAGAAAAGCCCCTTGGTTGCAGCTCAATATACAATGAGCACAAACTAGAAATCAGATGATAGTGTAATGTGTGTTTTAACACTTATTCAGGGAAACTCAAATATTTTTAAGGCTAGATAAACTTCATGTGAAACTAGAAATCTGTCTTTCTTGCTTCTATCATCACTGATTTTTCTACAGACTTCTTTTTGTTGGACTTGGACTAGGACCCTCTTGTGCTAGGTGCTGTATATGGGTGGAGTTGTTTGAAAATTATTTGTACTGGGACAGGCTCTTTTTGCTTCAGGTTGTGAGTTTCTAATAGACTGATATTCTCAAAGGATATTTGCAGAACAGAAATGCCAAGTATGAGTTCATGTAACACAAAAACACTAACATATGCAAAACTGGATACCCAAATTAAGTCTCTTGATTTTTTTGTTCTATAACCCCCACATTTTATGTTTTAAAATATAAAGAGACACCTACTGCTAGACTAGACAAGAATCCACTTTGGGCTTTATTCCTACAGAAGGTTGACAAAGTAGCTGGTGCATGCTGTTTAACATGCACAGCACTCCACCCTAACTGCTCATACATCTACTCTTACTGTGCACTAAGTTAAACCGCCTGAGGGCCCTCAGGCCAACCCATTCACTGTGCATTAAGAGCTGGTACAGAATGCATAATCTGTTTCAAATTCACACCCTGTTTTAGTGTAGACAAGCCTTGGCTCTTGTCTGCTCTTTATGGATGCTAGAAATCCTGTAGCACAAACTATTTCAGCATGTACTAATGTTTTGGTGTAGATTTCTATCCCTTACACTATTTGGCAGCATCTTATGTGATGAGAAACATGTTTCCAGTGGCATTATAATTTTTGAGCTGTAGCACAGGATGGACATAGGCACTTTCTTGGGCAGAATGGTTGGTAGTATTATTAGAGGGAGTAATAAAGAAAAACAGATTCTCTTTTATCTCTGCATTTCAAATGCTGGCAATGTATTAATTACATCCACATGCAATATTCTGACACGAAAACCATCCCAAAGAGCAAGCTATAGCATTCAGTCCCCGATCAACATTTGTCTCACAGAGGCAGTGAAAACTTTATTGAAATGTGGGGACTAAATATCAGTGGATGAACTTCCAGTGTTTGCCTGGTGCAGAAACAGACAGCTGCCTCCAAAAGCTTATGACTTAGGCAACTATCATCCCAATTTCTCTCTTCTGCAGAAGGTGTCACTTCCAAAGGGTACACTTTATTGAAAGCTAGAGCCCAGTATGCTCTGCACTATCAGAAAAGGGGGAGGGAAACAAAAAAGCAGGTGCCAGGGCTGCTTTCTGTTCATCTGCTATTGATGAAGGGAACAAGCTCTGTCCAAGGCACACAGACTCAGCAGCTGTAGATAGAAGCAGAGGGAGACACTACAGGAGTACATCTGCTTTTCTGAAATATGCTCACACTTGCTACTAGTTTGTAGAAAGCACACTACAAGCACTAGGCCTCTACCTGGCCTTCTGCAATACTCAGATGGTGTTCTACTGATCCCTCAGAACACACAAACTTTTCAAGTAGGAGGTATTATTCCTCAATGTCAATAGTGTGTTTCATACACAACACTTTAGGAGTAGATGATGAGGAGAAATTGATGCAGAAACATAGGAGAGGCCAGAGGAAGGGAATGAAAATGAATTGGTAAGAAAGAATAGAGAAGACAGCTGAAATGAAGAGGGAAGATGAGGGGAACAGCTGAAGAGCAAGAGATACATGAGGAGTGAATGATGGATAGATAAAAACAGCAACATAGAGATGAAGACAGGAATGAATATAGACTGCAGGTAAGAAGGATAGATGAGTAAAGAAGAAAAGGGATTGGTTAAAATGACCACAGCAGGGAGAGAGATCTGGAAGAAGATGAGAAGGGATAGATAGACAAACAGCAATGGATGCATGAAGAAATGAATGAGGGATAGAGAAGGAAGGGAGTGAAGATGTTTGGAGAGCTGAAGTATAGGGAGTGAAGAGGGATGGATGAAAAGACAAGCTAACAAATGGAGAGCAATGAAGAGAGGATGAGGGATGGATAAAGACAAGACAACTGGTGAAAGATAGACAAGAAATTGAGGGAGGGATGCATAAACATGGTGGAGAGATGAAGTCATGGATGTATTGAGATAAAGACAAGAGGGATAGATAAGACAGATGACAGAGCAATGAAGGGAGACTAAGATGATGATGGATGAAGATGCTTGTCTAGATCTAACATGGAGAGCAATGAAGACAGCCTGCAAGAGATGAAGAGGAATGGAAGAGGGAGGGATGAAGGGGGATGGATAAAGAGGGATTAAGATGGATGAAAACATGGATGGGGGCATGAAGGGGTGGATAGAGACAAGGTAACAGGGATAAGAGCAATGAAGGCAGCTGGCAAGAGATGAAGATATGGATGAGAAATGGAAGAAGGAGTGATGAAAAGACTGATGGCATGGATCAAGAGGGATTGATTAAGTGGATGAAGATAGCCAGAGAGATGAAGACATGAAGGACTAATTAAGATAGATAAGCAATAGCTGGGGAGGTAGATAAACAAGGATGGAGGAACAGCTAGGAGGAGAGACATGAGGAAGAGACAGATGGAGGAAAGTAACAGACAGATGGAGGAAGAGAGCCAGGAGGAAGAGACAGCAAGACCAAGGAATAGAGATGAAGACAGGAGGAAGAGAAAGGGGAAGAGGGAGAGTTGGAGACAGCCAGAGAGAAAGATGAGCTGGAGGAAGAGAGGAATATGGAGAAAAGATGAGAGATATGGAATAAGAGGAATGGAGAAAGATGGATGGAGGAAGAGGCAGATGGAGGGAAGAGGGAAGGATGAAGAGTGCCACTGAGGAAGAGCAGAGTGGGGAGAGAAAGCAGGAGACAAATGAGGAGAGATTGAGGAAGAGGGATGCATGGAGAGATGGGATGAAGACATGGACCAAGAGGGATGGAGGAGTGATCGAGACAGGAAGAGAGGCTGAGGAAGAGCAATTAGTTGATCAGATTCTCACAAGTGCTCAAGACCCAGGGATAGAGGGATGTCAACATAAGGGAGATTAAAATGGATAAAGGAGGGAGGAAGAGAAACAGAGGGAGAGAAATGGAAAAACAGGAGAGATGGACAGAAAGGTAGAGAGATGGAAGAAGAGTGGAAGAGAGGGACAGAGATGGAGGAAGAGGAACAGGAAGACAGGAGGAAGAGATTTAGGAAGAGAGCAACAGATGAGAACCAGAGGAAGAGAGATGGCAAGAGGAAGACTGATGGAAAAAGGAAGAGAGCAGAGGGAGAGAAATGGGAAGACAGGAAGAGCAAACAAAAAGAAAGGTAGATGAAGGGGAGATATGGATGAAGAGGATGGATCAGAGATGAAAACATGAAGGACAGGGAGGGATGCATGAAGAGATGAATGAGGGATAAAAGGACAAGATGACAAATGAGAACAATGAAGGGAGATGAAGATGGCTGGAGACAGATGGAGGAGTGATGGATGAAGAGCAAGATGAAAAATGACAGATGGATGAAGATAGCTGGTGAGATGTAGATGAGAAATGAAGGAAGAGATGGAAGATTGGATGAATCAGGATAAAAGCATGGATGAAGGGGGATTGATAAAGATAATGGAGAGCAATGAAGGAATATGAAGGCATGAGGAATTTATGAAGACATGGATGGAGAGATGAAGATAGGGATGGATGAAAAGACAAGATGATCTGTGAAGAGAGCAATGGAGGGAGATGAAGACATGAGGGATGGACAAAGGGCATCGATAACATGGATGGAGAGATGAATGAAGACAGCTAGCAAGAGATGAAGACATGGATGAAGAGAAATGGAAGGGGAGGGATTCATTATGATGGCTGGTGAGAGGAAGATGGATGAAGAGGGACAGATGAAAAGACAGGATGACATGGATGGAGAGCAGTGAAGAGATCAAGACATGAAGAGAAATGGGAGGGATGGATAGAGGGATGGCAACAGATGAAAAGGGACCAGTTAAGATGAAGGGAGGTGGATGAAGGATGGAAGAGAAACAAGGATGGAGGGAGAGACCAAAAGACAGACAAGAGGGAGACAGAAAGCCTGAGAGACAGAGGAGAGAAAGACAGGCACGAGGAAGAAAGGAAGAGATGGACAGATCTAGAGAGACAGGAGAGGCTGAAGAGAGATGGAGGGAGAGAAATGGAGGGAGAGGTAGAAAGATAAAGACAGATGTACAGAGGCAGAGAGAGGCATAGGAAGAGAGATGTAGAAACAGAGCAAAAGGGAAACATGGAGACAGAGCCAGAGAGACATGAAGACAGGAGGAAGAGATTGAGGAAAGCAGAAGGGGATAGAGAAAAACAGGAAGACAGGAGGATGAGTGAAAGAAGCAAAAAGAGGAAGATGGAGGGAGGATGAGAATGGCTGGAGGAGGAGAGAAGAAAAGATGAAGATGGCTGGAAAGAGATAAAATGGGGAGGGACAGATAGACAAAGGGAAGAGGGAAGGATGCATGAAGTGATGAATGAGGGATAAGAGATGGATGAAGATGGCTGGAGAGATGAAGAGGAATGGAAAGCGAAGAGGGACAGATGAAGACAAAATGAGTGGAGAGGGATGGATGACAGCTGGTGAGATCTAGACAAGAAATGGAAGGGGACAGATGGAGAGATGGATGAAGATGGTGGGGAGATGAAGACAGATGAATTGGGATAAAGACATGAAGAGGGTTGGATAAAAGGACAAGATGACAGATGAAGATAGCAATGAAGGGAGATGAAAATATGATGAGGGATGGATGAAAAGACAAAACATGAAGAAAATAATGAAGATGGCCAGCAAGAGAGACATGGACAAAGAAATGGGATAGAGAGGGATGAAAAGGCTGATGGCATGGATGAAGAGGAACTGATTAAGATGGATGAGCAATGGATGAAGAGGTGGATGAACAAGGAGAGAAGAGGAGGAGCTAGACAGGGAAGAGACTAGAGAGATGGGGGACAGGAAGGAGAGAGGAAGAGAAAGACTGAGGAAGAGGGAGAGTTGGAAAGACAGCAGGAGAAAGACAGGAGGAAGAGATGGAGGGAGAGAGTCAGAAAGGAGAAAGATGGAAGAGCTGGAGAAAGAAATATGGAGAAAGATGGAAGAGAGATGAAGATATGGAATAAGAGGCATGGAGGAAGAGGGAGAAATGAAGAGTGCCACTGAGGAAGAGCAAGAGATGGGGAGAGATGAGGAGATGGAGGGATGAAGACATGGACCAAGAGGGATGGAGGAGCAATGGATCAAGAGATGGAGGAGAGGTGGAGAAAGACAGGAAGAGGGAGAGAACAGAGGCTGAGGAAGAGCAAGAGCTGTAGGAAGAGGGATGGTTGGGGACAATGAAGACAGGGATGCAGAAATGGGAGGGATGAGGAGGGATAAAAAGATTAAAACATGGATTGAGAAATGTACAGAAATGAAGGGATGGATGGAGAGATGAAGACAGGGAGGAAACTGAGGAAGAGATGAAGACATGTGTGAGGGTCAATGCAGGTTTCCACCCTTGGTACCTGCACCCTATTTGGGGTGTGTAATAAAGAGTCCTCCACACCATCTGTTGCTGGTTCACTCAATTGTCTTTATTTAGTGGCTGTGCAGTTTCCAGATCCCAGTTCTGGTGGCCCTGGGTCAGACCACCTCATGGGAGCAGAGTTTAGCAGGCTTCTTCCTAATGCTGACCCTTACTGAGCTTCACCATGTTGTACTTAAAGTACTGTACAGGATCTTTTTGGGGATCAGGCAAACCACCACATTTATTAGCAATACATTCAATCAATACTATCATATGCATACAAAGCCTATCACACACAAACACTGTCTTGCTGTTACCAACTGGTTGCTCCCCTTAACTGCACTGGCCAGGTGAGTTAGATGTGGAGGGGTGGAACCAAGTTTCTGCCTATCCAGATCAATGATCCGATGTTGACAAGATGAAACCCTGGGGTCCTCTGCAAGACACCTCACTTTCATAGCAGCTTCCCTCATGCAAATCTGTCCCCACTTCAAAACTGGGTCTGTCCATTGGGTTGCTTTTTCTCTGGGTGTTCTCCCAGTGCTGTAGAGGGTGTTCCCAAAAGGTGCTGGCTACTAACCCTGAGCCCATCAATATGTCTGCTCTTCTTTAGTCAGCCCACTTGAGAAGTTTTATTGTCCCTGGGTCTGGCTCTCATCCCCTCTCCAAGGGTTGCACTGTCTGGAGGTGCCTGCCTTCCACACCTTGCTCATTCAACAGGGCCATTGATTACAAAGTGGGGGAAGATCTTATTCTACTCCTAGCAAGATACATTTTTCTTCTACCTTAATTATCCTACCTTAGGGTCTATAACATTTCTGAAGTTTAACAGTTTTAATACAATGTTATATAAAAATCTAACAAATCATAAAAATTACACAAAAACAGATCTATCTATAACCATGCTCCTGGGCCACCCTTCTACTTCTACATACATTTGATCCATAACCTCCACGGTTTGGGCCTCAGCCAGTGGTTGGCCCAATTAGTCAATGTTTCTAAGCAAATGCCCTGGGGCACAGGCCCTCTATCCAGCAGGCCTCCCCCAACTGTGACAGCATCTCTATTCAGAGTCTCACTTGGTCCAGTATTGCAGCCTTCATCACATCCTAGCCTGCTCTGCCATACATGGCTGAAGAGGGATGCATGAAATAAACAGATGGATACAGAGATGGAGACAGAGGGCTGATGGAGTGGACAGAAATAAAGGGATGAATCAAAAGAAATGGAGGGATGAAAGATGAGGGATGAAGGGATAGATAAAAAGATGGTCAAAGAGAAATATGGAGAGATGGAGTAGGAATGAAGGAAGGGGTAAAAAGTGGAGGAGAGATGGAGAGAGGCAGATTGAGAGATGGAGAAAGATGAAGCAGGACAGACCAAGTTGGTTGAAGACATGGATGAAAGTATGATGGAGCTGAAGACATGGATGAAGCAAGATGTGAGGAGGTATAGAAAGACAAAGGGAGGAAGTGAGAGGAGGAAGAGGGCAAAATCACAAGGAACAGAGAGCAAGAGACTGATACAAGCCTTCTCTAATCACAGAGCAAACTTATCACAAAACAGATTCAAGAGATAGTACCCAAGACTACTGGAAACAAATGGTTACATATAAAACTAACATGCTTTGCTAGATAAGTGTAGGCTCTAGAATAGGTTATCCAGATATCCCATTTTTATAGGTACAGTCCCATTTTAGGGGACTTTCTTATATAGGCTCCTATTACTCCCCACCACCACCCCATGTTTTTATTGCTATGTAGTCACCCTACCTAGCAAGGCTTTCTCCTACAAAGTAACTTACCCCAAATCTTTTCCAGCATTTTCAAGAAGTTTGGCTGAGATTGCTTCTCATAGATTCAAAGTATTGTTGGCTTGTCCTCACAGATGAATCTCGTTATCAAGTTAATCTGCACTCCTGCTGGTTGTCTTCCTGCAGACTCAGCCACCTGTTGATTAGGTATCTGATCAGACTGTAAAAGATCCATTCTGAACCACACAACTCAATTTTCACATGACCAGGCAGAGAGAGATAAGCATCTCTTTCCTACCCCCACACCCTCCAATCTAAGGTATTTGGATCACCTG
>ML678895.1:419-12936 GCA_007922305.1 Dermatemys mawii
CTTTTTTCCCTACTTCTAGCTCTTGGTGTGTTCATGCTTCCCACTGGTGGTTGTTCCAACAAAGTTCATTTTCAAGCCTCTTATAATCGTGGCCTTCATACCATCCTCTGGCAAAGAGTTCCACAGGTTGACTGTGTATTGTGTGAAGAAATACTTCCTTTGGTTTGTTTTAAATCCGCTGCCTATTCATTTCATTTGGTGACTGCTAGCTCTTGGATTATGAGGCGGCATGAAAACACTTGCTTATTTACTTTCTTCACACCAGTCATGATTTTATAGACCTCCATCATATCTCCCTTTAGTCCTCTCTTTTACCAACTGAAAAATCCCAATTTTATTAATCTCTTCTAATGCCAAAGCTGCTCCATATCCCCTCATCGTTTTTGTTACTCATTTTATGAATTCTCCAATAGATCAGTTTTCAGATGGGGCAATAAAGAACCTCATTGTAATAGGAAAATGAAAAGCTCCTAAGAAATTATAACAAGATTTTCTCCTAAAGAAACCACAGTACTAGAAATTTCAGATCTTTGAAATAATTGACTTAAAAACCATCATCCCCCTATAACTTTTTCTGTTTTTCTAACCAGAAAGCTCTCCCCAAAAAGGAAATGCACCATTCCTAGGAACACTGCAATACCAGGTTGATGCTTGGGGTGGATAGAGCAAGCTCCTAGTCCATCCCCCCTTTTCAAAAATTCATTTAATATACAGTCCTTAAATCAAGGATATATCAGATATTAAACTGATAAGAAGAGATTTAAATTTTTTTTAAAACTAGTGTTAAAAAATGAAAATATACATAAGTTAAGAAGTAAGGTGTTGGACATCTGGAGTCAGGCTGGGGTTATGGGAGATAGCAGGTACCAGGTTTTTCAAAGTACATGTGTATTTCATACCCAGCACAGGTCCAGATTGGGGTGTGGGAGTTTTTGAAAGCGTTAGTGTATAGGTGTGTTCGGGTACGCCACCCATGGGGTGTAGCGAGAGTCCAAGTTCGTGGTGGTGCAGGCGATGAGTATCTGGGTGGGGTGCGTCCCTCTGTTCCTTAGGGAAGGGAGGGTGGATTGCTTCCCTGGTCGGTGGTCTCGACTATTCGACCTGGTACTGACGATGTCCTGTGATGTGTTCAATGTATATGTCCCTGGACCACCTGATGGTGTCAGACACCATGAGCCGTCTCATGAACCGGGCGTAGCGCCGTCCGACTCCGCATGCTCTCAGCACTGGCTCGTTCTGAGGGTCCCATGCACCCAGGGTTCCTACGATGAAGGCGTGGAGCTGTACCTCGTAGCCCTGAGCTCTCAGGGTGTCAGCCAGCAGGGTGTATTTCAGACACTTCCTTGCTCGGGCCTCGTGGAAGGCCGGTGACCAGTTTTCAAATGGCACCGTGACGTCTACTATGAGGATCTTTTTTTTTCTCTGCGTCGGTCACGACGATGTCGGGTCGCAGGCGGCTGTCTGTTCCAGGGATGGCGGAGTTCACGGAGATCTCCCCCAGGGACGGTGGGATGGCTTTCACCAGCCGGTTCTGGATGGCATTGTGGCGGTGCTGCCAGGCTCTGGAGTGCAGCTTGCATCCGCACAGGACGTGGGGCAAGGTGTCGTTGGCGTAGCCACACTTCCTGCAGCGCTTGTCCAGGTTGCCATGGCGGATGGCTCCGTTGAGGGGAACCCAGTTGAGTCGGGCCCGGTGGATGAACCGCCAGTCGGAGAACCTGGTGAAGCTGCCCCCGTGGAGGAAGTGGTTGCTGGCCTCCCACTTGCTGGTCACTCGAATACCTTGCCCTGGTCTGGCTTCCACTTCAGGTTCTCAGCATAGTGGCAGCAGATGGTGTCTTTCAGGGTCCTTTCCAGCATGGTTCTGGCAGTTGGGGTGACGATGGTGTGGTCCGAGGTCTTTATGCGCGGCACTAATATTCCCAGCTCCCGGCGCTCCTCGCACCAACTCCAGCGACAGCTGATCCTCTTCCCTAGGCGTCTCGAGGCGTTACGCGTGCGGGACCAGAGAAAGGACAGGTCTCCCCCCTCTTTCCCAAATTCCGCTTCCAGAGAGCCGCTAAGGTAGGTGGCGATGTCCTGATCGGAGGGGGTCCTGAGGATTCGTTTTCTTACTACGTTCTGTACGGCTTCCTCCGGGATGCTCCTCACCGTCGGGTCCGGGCACGTCAGGAGGCGGAAGGCGTGGGTGATCACTGCCACGTCGCACAGGTCGCCCATCCGAGGTACGTTGGCACCGCCCTGCCTGTGGGGAATGTAGATGATGTCAGTGCTGGCCCTCTGGGGAAGGTAGAGCCATTTTTTCACCAGCTGCCTGATGGTGCTATCAGCCTTGTTCAGGGGCACCTTGGCTACAGCCGATCCCCTGAGGACAAAGGAGATGCGGGGGATCAGGAAGGTATTGAGAGTGTTGATCTTTTGCCAGGGGGCGAGCAGGGAGGAGTCGATTCGGGTCGCGTCCCGCAGGATCTCTGTGATGGTGTCTTCGGGGGTCTGTCGGACGCGGACTCCTGTGTGTGTTCCCAGGTGTTGGTACACCTCTCCTTCCTCAAGAGAGGCCATGGGCTCGCCCTGGATCAGAAGTTGTGAAGGTTGGACCAGAGCCTTGGCATTGCCTGTGATGTGGAGGGAGGCGCACTTTTTGGGATTGAAGCGGAGGCCCGTCCACTCGGCGGCTTGGCTGGCGACGTCGAGCATCCCCTGGAGGCTATCTGAGCTGTCGGCAACCAGAGCCAGATCGTCCGCGTAGGCCAAGATGCTGATTCTCTTGCCGTGTAAGTCGAAGCCGGCCGAGCAGCTGGAGACAGCTCGGATTAGCAGTTCCATTGCCAGGTTGAAGATGATGGGGCTGAGGGGGCAGCCCTGTTTCACACCGCAGCAGATGGTGATGGCGTCCGTCTCTCCGTCCGTGGTGCGGATGGTGGTGGTACAGTCCTTGTAGAGGTCCCGGAGGATCTGGAGAAAGGTTTCCGGCATCCCAAACTCTCCCAGGGTGGCGAAGATGTGGCGGTGGGGTTTGGACCCGAAGGCGTTGGTCAGGTCAAGCCACGCTATGGCGCACTGCCTCCTGGACCTTCTGGCCTCCTGGATGGCCATCTGAAGGAGGAAGTTATGTTCATAGCATCCTTTGCAGGACATGAAGCCCTTTTGTGCTGAGCTGACCGCTCCCCCACAGACCGACCAGTCTGTGATCCTTGCCGCGAGGCAGCTGGCGTACAGCTTGTAGATGGCGGAGCAGAGGGAGATGGGCCTCCAGTTGCTGGGGTCATCTCGATCGCCTTTTTTGTGGATGAGAACTGTCATGGACTTTTTCCAGGAGCGGGGGATGCGGTGAAACTGCTTGCATTTGTTGAAGATGGCAGCGAGCACCAAACAGCTGGGGTCTTGCTTTTTCAGCATGTTATAGCGGATGCCATCTTTCCCGGGGGCGGTGTTCTTGGTCCTTGTGATCCTTGCCAGTACCTCCTGTGGGGAGAAGTCTCACTCCAGGTCCTCCGTAAGGTTGATTTGCGGTAGCGGGAGGAGGCACTCTGGGCGTCGTGCGTCGGTCTGGGCTTCGCGATTGAATACGTCCTTGAAGTACGAGTGGAGTCTCTGAGGCTGGATGGTGTAGTAGGAGGAGGTCCCGTCGAGGATCTCCCTCATGGCTTTTGGGCGGCTTGTCCTGTACAGCTTCTGAATACGGGATGCGGCTGCTGGGTCGAAGCGAGGGCCGGCATTCCCCCTCCTGCCTTGTCTGGTGGTGTTACGGCTTGGTGCGGGGAATCTGGGAGTGGTCCGTGTGCCTTCCTGGGGTTCCCTTCTTCTGGCTGAGGCTTCTGCTGTCAGTTCTGTAGTCAGCCTGTCCATCAGGATGTCAAAGTCCTCAAAGTTGTCCACTTTTGCCAGTTCCTCTGTCCAGATGGATTGCCACGGTGCAGCAACCCTTGGTTGTGGCCGTTGCTCCTCTTGTCTTGCTGTTTCCTCAAGTTTGGGTGCTACAGGGATGGTCTGTGGCCTTGTTGTCTCCTGAGCTGGGGAACGATGGTCAGGTGAGTCCTGGGGTGTGGGTCCTGTTGCAGTCGTGTGGGCAGCTCTTGGTGTTTCCGAGGCAGTGCTGCAACTTCCGGGAGGAAGTGGGGTTCTGGAAGTAGCAATGCTAGACTTTCAGGGGGCAGAGTCATGCCTGGAGGGGCTGGGCCCGGTCCCGGTTCTCTTGCAGGCAGTATCCAGATGGGGGGTCCTCAGTGGAGCACAGGATTTTTGGCGATCCGGGTCGCGCTGGGCAGCCTTGGAGGAGGTGTTGGGTCTCATGTGGGCAGGGTCCAGCCGTGCGACCTGGAGGCTGCGGGAGGCTCCTCCTTTGGCTGGATGTTGCTGGGTGACCTGGGGGGTGGTGCTAGTTGCTCCTGTGGCAGGGCGGCGTGAGGTTATCTGCGGGGGAGCGCTGTCTCGTCTTATATCCGTGCTGTGCCGGGCGGACTTTATAAAGTCGCTAAGGCGTCTGGTGAGGTTGCTGACTTGTGAGATGGTGGTAATTCCCCTCGTGGCGGGGTCCAGAGTGGGGATTCTGGAGACAGGGCTGGGTTTTTTGCTGGTGTTGTCTTGTCGATCGGTCCTCGAGGCAGGAGTAGCATTTTCCTCGGTTGGCCGTTGGTCCCCACTTACACGCAGTGGCTCTGGAGATGCTGGCTGGGGTGTTGTAGCCGGAGCGTCTGTGGGATTCAGGGTTGGGACTTGCAGGGTATCAGAGAGACTCTCCTTCGCCGTTGCGAGGGGTCCCTTGCAGGTGTTTTGATGGTGCTTGCATTTCTTTTGCGTCTCAAAGGGTAGATCACAACGACTGCATCGGAAGGCGATTCGTTTGTTGTGGCCCTTCCAAGTGTGTTTGCTGAGGGCCCCGAGGGTCTGGACTCCACGGAAGGGGAAGCAGAAGGGACAGAGGAGGAGACCTGCAGGGATCGGGTACTGGAGGTAGATGCAGTCATCCTCCCCTGCCTCATCCTCTGTGGGATGGGTCTCTGGTGTGTCACCGACCTCGTCAGGCGGTTCCTCTCGGTCAGGCGGAGAAGCTTGTGGAAGCGGAGTCACTCCTGGGTGGGGTCCAGGCTCACTGGCCACGATGTCTCTTTGTCTGGAAAGACAGCGTATGGTATCTAGATCCTGGGCTGTGGAGTGTGTTCCCCTTGGAGCGGCCTTCCTTCGGGCAGCAGGATGGTCTATAGCCTCAGGGTCCTGGGTTGGAGGTGTGGATCCTCTGGGAGCATCCCTCAGTGGAGCAGCAGGGTGGTGATTGGCATCCTGGTCCTGGATCGTCGGGGGGGCTCGTCTGGTAGCAGCCTTCTCTGCAGGGCAGTGCTCAGCCTCCTGGTCCTGGGTCGTTGGGGGTCTTTTCTGGCAGCGGCCTCTTGATTCTGGATCATTGCGGGGGGGCTTCTCTGGAAGCAGCTTTCCCCACGGGGCAGTGAGCAGCCTCCTGGGCCTGGGTTGTCGGGGGGCCTCCTCCGGTAGCGGCCTCCTGGGCCTGGGTCATCGTGGGGGCTCCTCTGGTCATGTCCCTCTGGTCCTGGGTCATCGGGGGGGCTCCTCTGGTGGTGGCCACCTGGTCCTCAGTCATCGGAGGGGCTCCTCTAGTGGCAGCTTTCCTAGTAGGGCAGCGATCGGCATCCTGGTGCTGGGTAGTGGGAGCAATTCTCAGGGATTCTTCCTCCTGAGGAGCTGGTGAGATGTTGTTGCTCCTGGATGTGAGGTCCCCAAGAGCCAGCCTCGTGGTGCTAGGCCTCTCTGTAGAAGTATCCCTGGGAGTTTTGGTCAGCAGGACGCGCAGTTTCTCATTCTTGCTGGTGGTGCTCATCATCTTTGGGATCCCAAGGGTGGTCTTTAAGGTGGGCTTCTGCTGGGTTTTCCTAGAAATAGAAAAAGAAGTAGTAGCTAGGGTCAGGATTGAAGATATCGCTGGAAACGGTCAGGAACCCATCTTCAGACCCTCTTCCCTGCAAGCAGTAAGAGAGCGCATCTTCAAGACAGCATCCATTTCCTTTCAAAAAATGGTCACAGGAAAAATCATCTTGAAATGTGGCATGAAAGTATCAGTTAAACTAGATTAAACTGATAAAAACACATACTACACTTGATCTGAGCTCCAAGGAGCCAAGAAGCAATACACCCATTCTGTGACACCCGCACACCTCTGCCCCCACCGCTTTCTACCTCACTGTGACCAGCTCCCGGACACATAACAAACACCATAACTAGGAAATGCTAAGTGAGGATCACTTCCCCTAAATGACTCCAGTGAAAGAATTGAAAGGAAGAATCTGGAACACACAAGTCTGTTCAAAGCCAGCTCCCTGGACACTTCATTTGCACCTGTGATCAGCAATCTTTTCCCTGTTAACTCTTACAGCCAAACCGGGCAAAGAAAGCCTATGTAAGCTCTAGACCACAGCCCCAAAGCTCTTTTCTGCTCCTTCCCACAGAACTATCTCAAACATCCAGTCAATCGCATCTGTTCAAAGTCTAAAGTAGCCTAGAATTCCTCTTTACATGTAAGGGGTTAAGAAGCTAAAAGAAACCTGGATGGCAACTGACCAAAAGAACCAATGGGGACCGAAGATGCTTTCAAACCAGAGAGGAGGGAAAGTCCTTTGTCTTCTTAGTTCATTTGCTCTGGGCTATCAGGTGAATCAGACAGGTTTTTTTTCTCTCCATCTATTTATAACCTTTTTAAACAGCGACAGTAAGTAGGTTAGCCAGGCAAGGTTATAGTTTCGTATTTGTGTTATCTCACTCATGACTTTCTCAGGGAAATATTCCTCTGAGTAGTAATGGCTTCCATAACTTTCATCACCATACAAATTTTGACAGGTTTCTGCGTCCTCCTTTCCGGTCCACGGAAGATTGGTGCCATCCACCATTTTAAAAAATGTGTACCTGTGCTTGAATGGGGGAAATGTTGTGCTTGGACACATTGTGAGAAGGTTGGGTAAGGAGAGAAGTGTGTACAGGGTTAGTTTGAAAGAAGTTATTAAATAAAAGATACTTCGATACCTTGAGAGAAGTTTTGCGCTGTTGGCCATTTTGAAAATTGTGTATTTATGTTTGAGTGGGGATAAGTTGTGCTTGGATATATTGTGAGAAGTTTGGGTAAGGAGAGCTGTGTGTAAAGGGCTAGTTTGCAAAAAGTTATTAAAGAAAAGAAACTTTGATACCTTGAGAGAAGTTTGGGTTAGAAAACTGTGTCTGTGCATATTTGAAAGGGGGGACTGTTGTACTTGGATACATTGTGAAAAGTTTGGTTAAGGAGAGTTGTGTGTTTAAGGGCTAGTCTGAAAGAAGTTATTAAAGAAAAATTTTGATACCTTGAGAGAAGTTTGGGTAAAGGGAGGTGATAAAAGAATAGATACTTTGATTTCCTGAGAGAAGTTTGGATAAGGATTATTGAATAAGGGGAGCTAGTGTTATTGAACATCCTACCCCACTGCCTGGGGGTAGTGAAATGATAGCTGTTTTGGGCAGCACTCCTAGGGAGCTACGCCCTTCTTTTGGTGGACCAATCAGAGGCAGCTAATTCACAGACTCCCAAGAGCCAAAAACTGGCTAAAACAGGATAAAAAAGTGAATACAAATGTAATTAAACAATATTAAAAACTTGTTTAGTCAAAAACTGGCTAAAACAAGATAAAAAAGTGAATAAAAACATAATTAAACAATATTAAAAACCTGTTCAGTCAAAAACTAGCTAAAAACAGGATAAAAAAGGAAATTTAGTAAGCACATGATAAAAAAAAGTGATTAAACAGTATAAAAAACATAGGGAAAGCCTGTTCAGTAATCACAAAACCAAAAACTAGCTAAAAACATTAAAAAAGGATTAAAACGTTATAAAACAATATCAAAAACCTGTTTAGGAAACACAGAGCCAAAAACTAGCTTAAAACCATTTAGTAGGTTAAAAGAAAAAAGAGGGAAAAGATAGAAAGCACAGAATAAGAAAGCATTCAGTCACAGGAAAGGCTAAGAAAAGGAATAAAGATAAGAGCACATGGTTAAATTGAAGAGAGAAGAAGATCTTTACTTTGCCAGTCTTTTTTTGTAAATGAGGCAACTACACAGTAAGAAACTTTCAGGCTTGTTATCCCCGCCTTTGGATTGGACCAATTTAAGACAGAGTTTATTTTTTGAACCAATCTTCTGCTTTACCCTCCACTTCTGCCCACCACCCCTCCTTTCCCTTCCTTTCCCTTCACCTTTCCTTTTTTAAGAGGTCATCTGTTTTTTTTATGTAGAGGTATAACCCATTTACATTGTGTTTTTTAAAAACCCCTCTTTTCTAATGTATTAAGTAAACACCTTAAAAGACACATTCCTTTACATACAGGAATGTTTCTGAAGACACTTTTTTATTTGTGGAATCAAAAATAAGAAGGGGGCTTTTAACAATTAGAAGTTTAGTAATGAAATGAAGCCGTGCTGCATTTCGCACACTTGCCTGTACTGTAATAATAAAAGAGCATGCAAAAGAACCCCAGGTTTAAACCCTTACTAAGAAAAAGTTTGTCCAGTGTTTTTAGCAACAAAGAGAGCTGAAAGCAATAAACACTTCAATTGCTTAAAGAAAGGAAAGGAGGATGCAGAAACCTGTCAAAATTTGTATGGTGATGAAAGTTATGGAAGCCATTACTACTCACAGGAATATTTCCCTGAGAAATTCATGAGTGAGATAACACAGATACGAAACTATAACCTTGCCTGGCTAACCTATTTACTGTCGCTGTTTAAAAAGGTTATAAATAGATAGAGAGAAAAAAAATCTGTTTGATTCACCTCATAGCCCAGAGCAAATGAACTAAGAAGACAAAGGACTTCCCTCCTCTCTGGTTTGAAAGCATCTTTGGTCCCCATTAGTTCTTTTGCTCAGTTGCCATCCAGGTTTCTTTTAGCTTCTTAACCCCTTACATGCGAAGAGGAATTCTAGGTTACTTCAGACTTTGAACAGATGCGATTGACTGGATGTTTGAGATAGTTCTGTGGGAAGGAGCAGAAAAGATCTTTGGGGCTGTGGTCTAGAGCTTACATAGGCTTTCTTTGCCCGGTTTGGCTGTAAGAGTTAACAGGGAAGAGATTGCTGATCACAGGTGCAAATGAAGTGTCCAGGGAGCTGGCTTTGAACAGGATTGTGTATTCCAGATTCTTCCTTTGAATTCTTTCACTGGAGTCGTTTAGGGGAAGTGATCCTCACTTAGCATTACCTAGTTATGGTGTTTGTTATGTGTCCGGGAGCTGGTCACAGTGAGGTAGAAAGCGGTGGGGGCAGAGGTGTGTGGGTGTCACAGAATGGGTGTATTGCTTCTTGGCTCCTTGGAGCTCAGATCAAATGTAGTATCTGTCCTTATCAGTTCAGTGTCTGATATGTGCTTGATTTAAGAATTGTATATTAAATGGATTTTTGAAGATGGAAGAAAAGCTTGCTTTTTCTACCCCAGACATTAACCTGGTATTGCAGTGTTTCTAAGCATAGTGCATCTCCTTTTTGGGAAAAGTTTTCTGGTTAAAGAAACAGGAATGGTTAGAGTGTGATGATATTTTTTAAGTCAATTATTTCAAAGATCTGAAATTTCTAGCAGTTGGGTTTCTTTAGGAGAAAAATCTTGTTATGATTTTTTGGGAGCCTTTTGTTTTCCTATAAATGTGAGGGTTTTTTATTGACCCATCTTAAAAGCAATATAATGGAAAATTCAGAAAATGGGTAACAAAAATGATGAGAGGATATGGAGCAGCTTTGGTATTAGAAGAGATAAATAAGATTGGGATTTTTCAGTTGGGAAAAGGGAGGACTAAAGGGGGATATGATGGAGGTCTATAAAATCATGACTGGTGTGGAGAAAGTAAATAAGCAAGTGTTTTCATGCCACCTCATAATCCAAGGGCTAGCAGTCACCAAATGAAATGAATAGGCAGCAGATTTAAAACAAACAAAAGGAAGTATTTCTTCACACAATACACGGTCAACCTGTGGAACTCTTTGCCGGAGGATGTTATGAAGGACAAGATTATAATAGGTTTCAAAATGAACTTTGTTGGCCCAACCACCAGTGGGAAGCATGAACACACCAAGAGCTAGAAGTAGGGGAAAAAGAACAAAGAAGCCAGGCAGCTTATCTTAAGCCAGAAGAAGGACAAAGGGGTCAAGCCTTTCTGGAAGAACCTGCAAAGTTGAAGAGTAATAAAAACCTGGGGAAATAACCACAGGAAAAAGATAAAGGTACAGCTTCAGTGTAAGCTAAGAAAAAGCTAGAAAAGATTTTAAAGATCACTTTCTGACATTTACCTTCCTTTTTTTTTTTTTGGCTGATTATCAAAACAAAAGATTAATATCCTCTGCTGCTGTTATAGAAATACCCACACTAACAACAATCACAAATGTAAGCACACTTACACTACAATAAAAAACTCTTCCTGGGAAAAAACACCCTCACTCACCCAACACTTTCAGCCCATGGTGGGGGACACTGACTGCGGTCCCTGTGCACAACAGCCTCCACTGCCATGAGCTGCCGTGACCTGGCCCTGGGGCCCCACTCTTCTCCACTCCAAGCCCCAGGTGACAAATATGGACCCTGCTTGGCAGCCTGCTCCCACTCCCACAGTCCTCTGCTTGCACACAAATCTTCATATGCATATCATGGCCCCGGCCTTGTAGCTGCTGCCTGGTCTGTCTCCGCTGCAAATCCTGGGGGCTTCACTGAGCTGCAGCAAACCTGAGACAAGGGAACGGCTTCTACCAGCGCTGTCTGCCTTTGCGCTCATCTTCACTGGGCAGGGAACCAAAGGCATCAGGTGGCCTTCCAGTGTCTGGAATGGAGACAACACCTGACAATGACAGGAAACGGACATGAGACAAAGCAGAAGAGGTCATTCTTATCTTGGACCAACTTCTGGTGGGGAGAAAGAGAAATAAAAGGCCAACATCTTTCTTTTCCCAGCAGTAGTTGGCCCATTATGCAAGCTATTCCCTTGTCTCTCTGATGGCCCGGATTCCTGGGATGAGACTCACTACAACTAGAGGGCATGCAAGATACTGAAGTGTTATTGAAATCAGGTTACAGCTTTGTCAGACCCCATCATTTTCTGAGCTGGGTAAGTGAGGGGAAATTCAGATCCTTTCTCTAGCCAATTCCAGTGGGATCACGTATAAGCCAGGAAGTTGCCACAATAGCTGGACCAGACCCCCCTTGACTCTGGCTCTGAACACCATCAGGAATCATTTGGCTCCTATCACACAAAGGAAATTAAAAGCTTAATGCCTAGACTGCAGGTGGAACCCTAGACCATCAGAGTAAGAGCTTGATACTCTCCCAACTAAGCTAGCCAGGCTTATAGAGAGCACTTACCCCTACCACCAGAAGATAAGCAGGCAGGCAAAAGTAAGGCAAAAAAGTCCTAAGAACCCCTACTCTTTTTCTCCAGGGCCATTGCCTAGCAGTCGGATTCCTCCTCCTCCTCCTCCTTTCTGTTCCTATCTGCAAATAATTACCACACCTAGACAGCTGGTCCAGCTGCCACACCCCAATCTCTCATGCTTAAGCCTCCCTGCCAAAGGCCTGCACCTGGCTCCATAGAATTAAGTCTCACATCTCACTGAGAGCTCTACTTCTTGTACCCCGAGAATCTCACCCCCTCATTAGATGACCTAAATAACACACAAAGCCTATAATCTGCTGGGTGTGGTCATCCTATTTGTATGTATGTCTCATTCTTGTAGCAGAAGCTAGAAATGTGAAGTAGAACTCTGAGTCCCATTGTAAGTCTGCAAAATGTAGGCCACCAATGGTGGCTGAGAATCTTGATGGCTCCCATTGACTAGGACAGTTGGTTGTGGATGGTTTCTTTACCTGCAAGCATTCCTGTGTATCTGTGGGTCAGACTGTGGGTAATGAAGAAGGAGATCTTACAGTGACATGGGACTATGTCACCTGGTATTTCCATTTAGAAGGGCTGGAATGGGGATCCAAGGAGAGAAAAGATTCCTGCCTTGTGCCAAAGTTATCAGATGGGGTGGAACAGAACAAAGGGGGCTGCCAGTCATGAGAACATCCCTACTTCCCATCTAAGATGCCTGCTGGAACCAAGAAGGACTATAGCAGGGGAAAGGATTGGACCCAGACTAGACAGGAGTCTTGTCTGTGAAAAAAGCTTATTGGAACATCTCTAAGGGGGAGATTTTACCTGTAATCGGTTGGTTAATATATTAGACTTAGACTTACATTTTTTGCTTTGAATTGCTTGGTGACTTACCTTATTCTGTGTGTTATTATCTGAAACCACTTAAATTCTACTTTTTATAATTAATGAAATGACTTTTCTTTATTAATGAACCCAGAGTATGTGATAAATACCTGGGGGAGCAAAGAGCTGTGTATATCTCTCTATCAATGTTCTAAAGCAGGCCTGCACACCTGGGAAAGCAGCGAGGGCCATATTACTGCCAAAAAACCCAGCTGCAGGCTGAAAAGCCCCGGCCCCATCCACTTCCCCC
>VOCN01039123.1:0-13661 GCA_007922305.1 Dermatemys mawii
GTGGGGGAGTGGGAGGGGGACTGGCCTTGGGGGGGCGGGGGGAGTTAGAGGTCGAGGGAAGGGTGTGGCGTGGGCGGAGCTAGGGGCCTGAGTGCCTATTGGGATGGGGGGACATCTCTGAGGGGAGCGGGGAGTTAGGGGCCTAGGGGGAAGGGTGTGGCCTAGGGGAGTGGGGTTCAGAGTCAGGAGCAGGGATGACATGAGGAGCCATTGGGAGAAGTAGGAGGAAGCGGAGGGGATTGGGGATGCTCAGGAAATGGGACATAACCCAGGAAGAGCCCTTGGGGTGGCCCCCTCCTTCCTGAGGGTGTTATCCAATGTCTACTAAGCCTGTGGGCAGGGAGGGGAGGTGAAGCAGGGAAAATGGGGTGGGGAGGGAGGAGACATTGAAGTTTGGGGAAAGAAGTGGAGAGAGTTAGGGGTGACCCACAGGGGGCCTGAATCTTGCTCCTCAAATCTCACGCTACGACCCCTCCCCACTAACCTCCCCATGTTGTTCCTCTCTGCAGGCTGCCTCACCACTGCAGGGGTTCTGACCTATGGACTCATTTGCTTCCAGAAGGGCAATACCCGCCGGTCCCAGCAGATGATGCGGGCCCGTGTCCTGGCTCAGGGCTTCACCATTGCTGCCATCCTGGTGGGGGTGGTGACCACAGCAATAAAAGCTCAGAAGTGAGGTCAGGCTGGTGATGTGCTGCAGCCTCCAGGAGCGGATGGACCAACCTGTGCTTCATGTTGTAGAAATGGACCCTTTGGCCCTGGAGAGAGTGAGTGCTGCTCTCGTCTTGCCGGGGGACCAGCTCGGTGGTGGTGGTGGAGCAATTATTAAAGAGCCTTTGGGATTCTAGAGTTTTGGAAATGCAGCTAATACACCTGAGTGCTTCAACCTCAAACCTGACCTGCGAGATTTCTTGACTCCATGGCCACTCCTCCTTTCCTGGGGGACCCACAGGCAGCATCAGTATAAGGCCTCTGTCCCTAGCACCCAGCATTAATAATGTCCATTAGACCCATTGCCTTGGTGACCCCCATGGGGAATGGGCTGTGCTGACACTTAGACACAATCAAGTGACACACCTTTCCAGGCAAGATGTGGGAGTGAAATACTGTGGATGGGAGAGAGCAGTCCCTCTCTCTGGCTAGAGAGATCCCGTCCCATGACCAGGGCTTGTCTGGAGAGAACATGTGATCTGTTAGGTTACCAACCATAAGCCAACTGCACCCATGCTTCGTAAAGAGAAAATTGGAGTAAGAATCTGATCAGGACATTGAATTCCAAAGCAGAGGGAAATTGTGATGGGTCCTTACGTACTATGGGGCAAAAACAGGTAGAGAATTGCTGTCTTGTTGCTCTAGTGATGGAGATTAGTACACAGGAAATGCAGCTCCCTGTTAGAATGTGTGAAATTGGAGAGTTTCAGAGGTGGGGTCAGATAAGGTCTGCGGGTCTTTTAATAGTAATGGGTGGAGTTGAACTGCTGAGAAACTAATCAACCTTTGTCAAGAACTAGAACTTCCAGCGTTCTGGGTATCTAATGCCCAACAGGAGTAATATTTTCTCCTGTCTTAAACTTCCCAGCTGGAGGCTCCATCTGAAAGCTGGAATTTATTTAGTAGTAACAGTGAAAGATGGGAAAAACCCAGATAAGGGCAAAAATCTCAGAGTAAGGATCCTGCTTTAGCAGGTACTTTGGAGCTACATCGATATCCTAAAGAATCTTTGCTCTTCTTAGGTCAGAGGTTCAGAGCTGAGGTGGGAGGGTATAATGAGAGGGAGGGAAATGGCCTGTTGAATCTAATCCTCATATCTGCTGGGTGTAGTTCTCCCGTCCTTCCTTTTCGCAGCTGCCTAGTGCAGGACTCCGAGGGAGAAAGGCAGAAAGCAGAGGGTAGTGACAGCATCAAACTGGTGGCTGGGGTCCTGCACTGAGCAGCTGACGAAAGGAAGGACATGAGGAGCTACACACAGCAGACACAATGATTGATGCAGAAGATTTGTGCTGTGAGGGGGTCTCCATGCCATAGTGTCTCTAGGGAATCTGTGACTGGGGTGGGTCCCGGGTTGCCTCTCAGATTCTGGGAGGTTTGCTGCCCTGTACTTGTAAACAGAGCCAAGTGGCCAAGAATCTTTGAGACAGTCAGTGCAGAAGCCTAGGAGGGCAACTTCTCTGAGTAAAATAAAGCTACTTGGAGGCAAAGCTGGACAGAAGGAAGTCAGAGAACAAAGACTTAATAACATACTTCCTGTTGTCTCCCATCACCCTTCCCCTGGCATTGGCCATTTGGATGGATGGGGTAGTTTGCTTCAGCCAAGGGTGCTGTGCCTTTGGATCTTGGCACAGGAGGAAGGGATCGTGGGGTCAGTCTGACAAGCGCCTTGTTCGTTGGAAATCTGGCAAGGCTCAGAGCGGTGGGGTTGGCTCATCTCGCCCAGCCAGGATCAGCTTCACAAGAGGCAGTTTTGGATTGAAGGTAATGGGACAGTTTCATTATAGCTGACACACAGCGTCAGGCCTGCTGAGGTCTTGTCTCTGTTGGGAATAAAGACAGCCTGGTTCCAGTCACATGCACCTCTGCTTTGGAAGTAGCCAGTGGAGTCAATTCAAGCCAGGGGAGCTGGTCCTGAGCGTGTTCCGCCCCGGCCCTGGGAGGTGGCCTGCAGGAGGCCAGTGCGATTGTATCTGATCATGTTGACAGGTGAAAGGGTTTCTCTTCCGTTGGGTAGAGGCTGCTTCTTAATAAACCTTCCTTTGGCTGAAGAAACTCCATGTCTTGGCTCCATCACTGACGCTGCCCCCAAAGAGGACTCGGCCTGGGACAACTGGAGTTGACTTGTGTCAGGCCAGGGGGGAGCCGCTTCTATCCTCCAACCCGAGGGCAGGTGCCCACTTCTGGGAGAGGGTCTGCATAACAAAACCTCCCCAGATGCTGAAGTCTGAATGGAGCGAGAACCCAGCTGGGCGGGGGAAGCCCAATTCCACCAAGATCATGAGTAGTTCTCTGGGGCTCGGAGACTCAGAATTCATCAGCCACCCTGAGCTGAGCCCACAGCACCTGCTGTAGTGAAGCTGCAGAGTGAACGCTGCGTTTCTGCCCCAACCCAGCTCCCTCCTGCTTTTCCTTTAGGGTGGCTCCTCCCTACTGTGAGCGAAGCCCCAGCCTGTGGAGTGGGGCTGCAGTGGATTCCCCCACAACCCCTCAGAGAGACGCATCAGCCTAGAAAAAAAGCAAGCAACCGGCTGCTCCTTGGGCTGGGTTGGAGTCATGTCAGTTTATTTGTACAAGGTCACATATACCAAAGCTGGGGGGGACACAGAACAGGCACAGCGCTTCCCAGAGCTGCCCCCCAGGAGGGAGGGGGAACAGGAGCTGGGCCCTTGTCTGTAAAGCAGCAGTACCAGCTCTCTCCCAGGGTCCTGCTCCCTGCTGGCAATGAGGGGGAGATGCCCAGGCCACACTTCCTGCCGGTAGGTGGGCAGGGCAGGTTAGGGGGACTCTCCCAGGGGCTAGCTGGGCTACTTACGTTCCCCAAGCCTGCAGCAGCAGAGGCTGGTCTACCACCTTCAGCTGCTGACACACACACAGTAATTAACAGACCTGCCCAGCACAGAAGCCCGGGAGGGGCCAGTGCAGCCGATGTGAAAAGTCCAACCCGTCCACCGTTCCTGCAGGAGCTAGGCCCAGTTCCAGGCTGCTGCTTAGCCGCTGTCAGAGAACCACAGCCTGGCATCTTGGAGCAGCCGCATCCTCCTGCCAAGAGCCGCAGCCCTAACCTGACCTAACCCACCTGAGCGGCTGGGGCAGAGTCAGACCCCACTAAGCACTTCTTGACAGGTGCTGGGGGAGGCAGCTGAGCCCCCTCCTCACAGGGCATCAGTCGGGGGAGGAGAGGGTAGTTCCATTAGCTGGCAGGCCAGGGATGGGTCAGAAGAAACAGCAGCGGGAGAACATGCAGCCACAAGCCACTAGGACAGACTGCCCTAGCCGCTACCTGCGTGTGTCCCCCGCCGCCCCAGGAACCCCCCTTACTTTTCTAGGACCCATCAGTTACTCAAAGGCAGGGCAGCGTCCAAACACCTGAGCTAGAGCTTTTCCTCACGGAGTATCAAGTCCATGTGGGGGCAAGCGGGTGTTTTCTCCCCCTGGCAAAGCACAAACGGGGATCTTGGTCCATGTCCCCTGCAGCAGGGCAGGGGCAGCTCCGCACTCCCCTCCCAGCCACCTTCACTTTGGAGCAGAGGAAGTGCCGGAAGACCTCCACCCAGGGGCCCATCTAGCCTGGTATCCCGTCTCCAGGATAGAGCAGGAGCAGGCGCTCCAGAGGGAGGAACAAGTTGTTCCCTAATGAGTAGTGGTGGAATCAGCTCTCCTAGGGGAGGTTTCTCCTGATCCCCCATTTTGACTTGTCAAACCCATTGATGTGTCCTTAGCCAGCCGCGTGCCCAGTCCTGCGAGTTCAGCCTCAGCACTATCCTGTGGCAGCGAGTTCCCCAGGGCAGGGTTAGCCACTGCTGTTGCCTCTCCAGTCCGGCAATGCCAGAGACTCGTACTAACCCTGGAGGAGGGGCTGGGAGTTGCTAGCGCCCAGACCCAGAGGCTCCTACATGCTCTCAACTCTGCCCCGCCTGGAGTGCCCACGTCTGAGATTCTCTTTTTCCCCTGGCAGCTTGTGTGCACCCAGCCATTACCTCTGGCCGACATCACAGCTGTGCAGCCAGAAACCAGCCCTGCCCCTGCCAGTGTCAGAACCACCCCCTGCAGGCAGCGCACAGGCGGGCACATGAGGGCCACGGTTCCATGAGGAGCTGGGATTAGAACCCAGGCGTCCTGGCTCCCAGCCCCATTCTAGGATACCAGACAACGCTGCCTCTCTCATCCCATTCTCACCCAGGACTGTGGCCAAGCATCTCAGGCAGGAGGTGGCAGAGTTTGCTCCCACCGGACTGGCTCAGCTCTCTGCCTTGGGGGGAGAAGCTGGATGGATTGGAGGCAGAGAGGGAGAATCGGTGTGAGGGATGGCAGGGAGACCCCGGGATCTCTCACAGTGTCAGAGGCCTGGGCCTGGCCTGACAGTGGGGAGCTCCCATCCCCAGAGGCAGTGGGGGAGAGAGCCCAGCCCTGCTGCCCAGGGAACCACCATGGTAATAAATAAGTGTAAAAAGAGACCAATGCACCCTTTAAGCAAAGGAAAATCAGGGGGACAGTTACAACCAGCGACCCAAGCAAACCAGCCACGCACACCAGGGAGCAAAGGGGGCGGGGAGCAGAGGCAGGGATAGCAGCGCCCCTTGCTGGCATCTGACTGAATCTGCTGTGCTGGGCTTGTCCAGGCGAGCCCGCTGGCGGAGGAGTGGCCCGTGTCTGCCCCGGCGCCCCCACTCTTTGGTCATGCGCGGCAGGCGGCTAGCGGGACAGGGGCGTCTGTTTGAGGGAGATGAGCACCGAGCGCATCCGCGACACGTCCTTCCATTGCTTGCTGCTCTTGGGGTTGAAGTCACACAGCTGGGCCACCTTCTCCCACTCCGTGGCGGGGTTGTCCTCCTTCGACTCCTTCAGGAAGGCTTCCTCCGAGGCCCTGGGGGAGATGGATGCAGGGGTCAGTCCCCGAAGGAGAGGGAGCGGCTGGGTCTCCCGTCCTGAGACCAGGGACGTTCCTGTTTCCCCGTGGGTAGGACCAGGGGCTGCTAGGCACCACACCTGCCCTCCCCCCCAGTCCCCCCATCTCCTCTCCCACGCTCAGGACCCTCCTTCTGGGACAAAGAGTCCTGGCTGGGCCACTCCAGAGCAAGCGCTTGGGGCTGCAGAACTAGGAGAGAGAGAGCACAGGAGATCCAGGGGCCCCAGCAGCTGCTCCCAGGAGAGACTAGCAGCCGGCCCCTTTGCTTCGGGATGTGGGGGATGTTGGTAGCCCAGTGTCACTAACAACGGCATCGGGAATAGCCTGGCCATTGCTATCCTAGTGTCCTAAAGCCAACCTGCCTGCCCGAGCCTGGGCCTGGTAGGAAGGAACATCTGCTCTGTAGGCTTGGAAAACATGCACATCCCCAGCCTGCAAACGATCCTCCCTGTCCAGCTGCTCCCAGATTTCCAGGCCTGAGGCAGCCGGTTCCTGTGTCCCTGCGTGAGGCTCTTACACATCCAGACAGCCGTCTGCCTCACGGGAAGGGTGCCCGAGGCGCTGACCCTCCCTACGCTCAGACCGCCGGGGGCCTGTGCTCACCTGGGACGTTGCCCAGCCAGCCCTCGGGAGGCAGGTGCAGCAATCACCTCCCAGGGGTGTGAGCCAGGGGGTCTCTCCAGCATGGGGGGGAGGTTCTTGATGGGCACCTCCCCCGTTTCTACCTGGGGCCTCAACAGGCACGATCCAAAGCCCCACTCACCTCTTGTGAATCTGCCAGTAGGACATGCTCATCTGGCACCCACCCCCAGGCCAAGGGCCCCTGTGAACCCCTATGTGGGCAGAAATCCCCAGGGCCCCCTGGCTCTCCCAGGGCCCTCTAGGGAAAGGACACAGGGACAGCAAGGGGCACATACACGTAGCCGATCACGTCAGCGTCCGGCTGCTGGTAAAATGCTTTGTCAGCGATCCTAGCGCGTGAGCAGGAGACAGGGGGAGCAGAGGCAGAGCAGCCAGGCAGACAAAGGGTTAGAGAGAGAGAGAGACAGACGGGGTTAGTGTCCTTCCCGAGCCCGTTCCGATTCGCCAGTGACCCTGGAGCAGAGCAGACACCCCGGCTGCAGAAACCCCCAGTGCGAGGCAGGCAGTGAAATCGGACTGACTCGGTGCTTAGATGCCACAGCCCCAAGCACCACGGAAACCAGCCCCTGGCAGCATCCGGGTGGGAGGAGACCTTCCGGAGCGAGGCATCTCCGCAGGGCACCTCTCAGAGGAGTAGGGGTCTGCCAAAGATCTCCACCACCACTCCGCTGGACTCCAGCCCAGGGGTGGCTGAACTTCAAGGCACCAGGGGACTGGGAGCTATTACTGACAGTGACTATTGCTGGCATGGGGCACTGTGGATCGGACTTTAGTGGGACTCAGGGTGGCCCAAGCCCCAGCATCTCCTCTGGCTGCACACCGCACAGCTGAGAGACAGACGCCAGCATCGCCGGCCGGCCCTGCCACCCCCGCCCCCGCTATACCTGTTGTTAACTCGGTTCTTCTCCACCTGCTCGTTCTGGCGCACGTTCCACTCCTCCAGGTCCTTCCTGGCCTTTTCGCGCCATTCCTGCTCCATCGCCTTCGAAGCAGCATCTAGAGCACAAGCAGGACGGAGGCTCAGCAGGCAGCCAGACACACACAGGCTCTGCTGCAGGGAGCGTGGGCCAGCTCGCTTCCTTGGCAGGAGACCAGAAGCAGACAGGGCTGTACAGGTAGCAGGGTCCTGCCAGAGACTCTGTCCCGGGAGAATCCCCACGTCCCAGTGGGGCAGAGGATCACGTCACCAGACCACCATGCTGCTCCAGTTATGGTGGCAGGAGCTTCCCACCCTCCCAGCTAAACCAGGGGCCCGCGGGGCCCTTCCAGCCATGGCCACTTACCTGGCTTTCAGCGCCTGTGCGTGGCCCACTCTTTCCATGCCCTCCCGCTGCAGAAGGTGGGCGGGACGCACAAGAGGAGGCTTCAGCGAGAGAGGTGCTGCAGGCCGCAGAGAAGCTGAGGCATCTACCCACACGTTCTGCTGGGGAAGCCAGGGCTGTAGGGAGCCTGGCCTCTGGGTCAGCGCCCCAGGCCGGGTCAGGGAACATGAGCCAGGGGCATTTGCTGGCAGGGAGGGGCAGGTTGTTTCGCCGGGTGCCCTGGGAGCGTGGCAATGGGTGTGTGATCAAGGTGCAGTAGGTAGACGAGGGCTGAAAGAGCCCAGAATCTCCACAGCTGCTGGGGACAGGGGTAGGTGGGGTCTCCGCGTGGCGTGGAGGAGCCGCCCGCCCACACCGCCCACCCGACTCACCCAGCTCCTGCAACCGTTTCTTTTGCTCCTCCCGCCATTTGCGGATGCTCTCGGGCTCCTGAGTCAGTCTGTCAGCCCGGGCGATGGCTGCGTAGCCGTCCGTGGGGCCATTGGAGTCCTGCGGGACACAAGCCTCTCCCCATGAAAAGCAGTCCCCTCCAGCACTTCCTGCCTGCCCCCAGGCCCTCCGCAAGCAGGGCGCAGCTGGCACAGCAAGGGCACGGGGTGAGGTGTGATGCCCCCCTCTGGACTGAAGGTGACCAAACCCCCTCCCCACCAGGGCCCACTGAGGGGCACAGGAGGGATAACTGGGGGGCTCAGTCTCTTCCCACGTCCACAGCAAGGAGCCCACCCCCATGGCTGACCCCAAGCACCCCCTCAGCACAGAGCCAGGGCCCACTGAGGCCAGGCGCCTTCCTATCTGACAGGCCTGCACTAGACTGGGCACAACAGCATCAAACCCTCCCACTGCCCATCCCCAGGGCCCAGCATCTCCCACCCGCCTCCTGCCGAGCCGCCACTCACCGGCGCCACCCGATAGAACTTCCCATTCGCTGCCAACACGACTTTCATGTCTGTCCCTGTCCCGCCCCCATCAGCTGCTGCTGCTCTGGGGAGGGGCTACGGGCTGCACCTTTGTGACCTCATGCTAACAACGGACGAATGCGCCTGTGATGTCACAGTCACTCTGATGGGGCGCGGCCCTGCTGCCCATCCCTCCATCCCCACTGGCTGAGCCCACCCCGCGTGTGAGGAGAGGCCGCGCGGGCATCTGAGCAGAACTGCGATTCAAAGCTCTCCCCGGCACCACAGCCCACGAGGGCCGAGCACCCCGATTACGGGGCGATGCCGGCTCTCAGTCCCGCTCAGGAGCGGGCTGGGACACAGCACAGCAGAGGGAAGGTTCTCTCTGCCCTAACCCTGCCACAGCCCCTCCTCCCACTGAGCAGGGGCTAATAGGGTGCAGCTCTCCTCTGAGATGCCTTGATCTAATTAAGTCTCTAATTGGTCTAATTAAGTCTCTCCTTCTCTGATGGGATCATCCGCCTATGAAGCAAGCCCAGCCAACCCACGCACCCCACTGACTAGCTCCGTGGAGGGGTGAAACATTCTTCTCCCTCCACCCCACACAGCCGGGTCTGGGTGCAGACAGTGATTGAGACCTGGATAGGTCGTTCTGGGGGGCATTTCCCTAGCAGATCAAAGGGAAGTGCTGCCCATGCCCCTGGGTGGGGACTGGCATTGTGCCCGGAGGCCCCATGAGTCCAACACCAGTGGAACGCATGGTAGCAACAGAACCCCCAAGACGGGCTGGGGCCCCTAGATCACTGGGGCCAGGGTCTCCTCTCGCTGGGATCTTGCCCTTACTTGCACCAGCTGAAGTACAAGGAAAACCAGGCCAATAAACCAGCTGGGCTGCTCCAACTTGGAGAGGAGGCGTCACACGGCCCCCTTGGGCACCATCCTTTTCTACGAGCAGGAGCAAGAGGCTGGACCCCACCTCTGTCCCACCACCCTCCTCATCGCCTCTCGGCTCTGGCCTCTGCCAGGAGAGGCCCTCCAGCTGCCCCAGGACAGCCTCAGCCCACTTAACAAAGAGACTGCGTGGGCTGGAGAAACACAAGGCCTTTGGGGAGGGTCTCTCTGGGTTTCCCGTCTCCCCATTCAGCTCCAATAGGCTGCCCCCAGCTCCGGGCCCTTTCGTCGCTGCAGCTCCCCAACTGGGGGACACCCCTCACTTGAGCCCAGGGGGAATAAGCGGGGCTTCAATCCAGCTAGAATGGTCAGAAAACCACAGGACCCTGCTACTCAGTCCAGTTCTATCATCTCTAACACCAACCCCTGGCCCAGACAGACAGGCCGGTATGGCAAGGAAACAGAGTAGAGATGGAGTAGCCCGGAGATCCCCTTCGCTCAGACCCTGGCGTGGGATGTTTCTGTGAGCAGCACAGCAGCACCAGGGTGCAGAGGCAGGATGCCAGGGTCCCAGCAAACCCACGGGCTGACCATCCCTAAGCGCAGGGCAGGGCAAAGGGACTGGCTCTCACCTGAAAGACGTCTCCGTTCACAGTGGCCCCCACATCCTCGAAGTCAGCTGCATGGTAGGGAAGAGAGAAACATGTTACCAGCTGTTAGCAGCACGCGAGGGACCCAAGATTGCTGTTTTCAACTTGGCACACAGAGCTGTGTATGTTGGGGTGAAAGGGGAGTGAAGAGCTCATGGCTGAAAGAGCAGGGGGCTGGGAGTCATGACTGAACGGCACCGGGAGAGACGTGGGGGTGGGAGACCAGGTCCGGGACAGCGCGGGCTGTGGGTCGGAAGTAAAGGGCACTGGAAAAACTGTGTGTGATGTCAAACAGAGACATCCCTGAACCTCCAGCTGGTGGGAATCTGGAATCTCCAACCCTGCTCTCTCTTGGGGGCTCACTGCTAACCCTAGGGTGTGAAACTCCCTCTGCTGAGCATCTCTCTCCACCTCCCCCCCCGCCACACACACACACACACGTGTTCGAGGGGGTTCGGGTCGGCTCCAGCATATTTATGTCTTTAGGACACTTTTCCTGGTGCTTTATCTCATCCCGTGATGAGAGCAATTGCAGGCTCTGCTCCCAAGCCGGGAGGCCGGCCAGGTTTACTGCACTGATTGTTATTAAGACTATTATTAGTAACAACAAATATGCCCCCATCTTTCAAACATTCCAACCAAAGGCAAGGCCCCTGAGCTGTGAGGTCACCCATGGGCACAGGTGATTGGTCATTCAGAGGGGCAATCAGCTGAATCCCTCCAACCAGCTCCTGGGAATCCCAAACAGAGGCTGGACCACTTTGCCTGTGCTGTGCCATACCCAGGGAGGCAGGATGGACTGAGCTTCCCAGGGAGGGTCCCAGAGCCTTGGGCGGGGCAGGCTGCAATGCTAGGGAGGGGCATGGAGCTGTGGGACCACCAGGGAATCAGCTGCTGAGGTTCCCAATGCCACCTCTGGGGAAATGCTCCAGCAGGGCAGAGCTGGGAGGAGGGACACTGCTTAAGGGCTGGGAACTGGAAGCTCTGGATTCTACTCGCAGCACAAGCATTGATGCCCTGTGACTGGGCAGGTCCCCCCTCTCTGTGGCTCAGTCTTTTCCTCTATAACATGGGCAGAATTATCCACCCCCCCACTCTCCCCTTCAGAGATCTGTCCCTGCGATGAGTGTGTTAGGCATGTTGGCCAGACTCCCAGCTGTTAGGTTGTGGAATAAATATGAAAGTAAAGAACTAAAGTTTGCTTTGGTTAAGAAAATATACGCACTGCGAAGCAAGGCCCTGATCAGCTAGTAGAAAGCCTTGAAAATCATGAGTTATGAGGCCAGAAGGAATGGAGGAGGAAGGCTGTCTGGTTCAAAAAGTAATTAATGAGATAAGGAATAGTTTCTATAAAGAAGGCCTCTGATTGGTAGGGGAGACTGCAGATGGTTTCAAATAAGACAACAAGAATCTGTCTTAAAAGGAGCCAACGTGGACCTGCTCACCCCACACACCCATGATATCCTCAAAGTAAAGGCGAGGGGAACCTCGGTGCCATGAAAAAGCTGTTGGACAGCAGATCAGAGGGGAAGAGATGAGGAGGAGAGACCTTGGGAGAAAGCTGGTTGTAAACCCTATCTGGATTCAGTTTGAAAATGAGGGTGAACTGTGAAGTATTTAGTATCAGAGGGGTAGTCTTGTTAGTCTGGATCTGCAAAAGCAACAAAGAGTCTTGTAGCACCTTACAGAACACCCAGATCAGCTGCTGAAAGTGGGTCTCACCCTCCCTGATTGAATTTATCTTGCTATTTTGCCTGCATATTTATACCTGCCTCTGGAGATTTCCACAACATTCATCTGATGAAGGGGGTCTTAGCCCATGAAAGTTTATGATCCCAAACATCTGTTAGTCTATAAGGTGCTACAAGACTCTTTGTTGCTTGTGAAGTATTTCTTAGCTCAAGTAGCAATGGGCTATGGCCGCACTGGTTGTTGGGGCGGGTGGAATAAAAAGAGTGATGAGTTTGAGGGTTCTTTGTCAGATCTTAACTCATCATGCTGGAGCACGCCAGGATGAGTCTGTTTTCCCCAGGTATGACCCATAAGTCTACTGGTGATGCTTCTGAATACATTGTGATGGTCTCGGGTGTAATGACTGCTGCTTTTTAGGCAGTCAGGCCTGTTTTGAGCAATTGTATAAAGTATCATTGGCCTTTGGACGTACTAAAGGAATGTATAGTGAAATTAGTGTCTGGTAGTCTCCCGTATTAATATTCATTATTTCTAATATTACTAATCATTCCAACAGAGGTGCAGGATATTTGGGGAAAAGGGGAGCCAGACTCCAGCCTTGGAGGGGTAGTGGAGCATTGAAAGAAGCCCCTGCCTCCATCTAGAGTGAGCTCTGGGTTCTCCCCCAGGCAGGGGCCTGCAGCTCAGTTGGACTCCCATGTCCTGGATTCACACAGCCAATGCAGTTGGTCATGGGCCAGACCAACCATGGGGCTCACAGCTTCCTTCCTGGGAATCGGGCAACTTCACAGATACAGCCCAGCTGAGCTAATGGCCTTAGGGGAGAGGCAGCATGACACAGGGGCATGAGGACGTGGACTTCGACCAGCTGCTCCAGCTCCAGAAGGGCCTTAGATCCCTCTCTGTTGCTACTTCCCATCCCTGCACAGCCGCACCCTCCCTTCTCCTCCACCCCCTCACACTTGCACACACACACTCTAAGTAGGTGGCTACACCCAGTCTGGTAGCTTGCTGGATCTTGTCCGGCAGCATTTCCAGCTGCTACTCCCAATGCCTCCCTGGCGCCTGAGTCTGGCTCTGCTGTGAACTCCACTGACCTGTCCCTACGCTGGGCTAGAGGAGAGCCAGGCCCGCTGCCTTCCAAGCCCTGATGTAGTCATGTCGCATGTGACAAGCCAACTACTCCCTTCACAAGCCAGCATGAGGGGCCCCTTATTGCCTGAACGAGCCACAGAGACTGGGCCTCCTCTCCATTGCAGAGGGGTCGTGGCAGGGCAGAGCTGAGGGCACCTCGCCTTTGCCCTGCTGCTGCCTGACATCAGCCCGGTCCTATGGGGCAGGAGCTCCGGGGCACGTCACACTCAGACATGGTGGCTGTGTCCCGATGTTAGTAAGCCACACTGGGAGAGCAGAGCCCAAAGCCAGCAGCACCAGCCCTCCCCAGGGGCTGAGCTGGGGGGCAACATCTGTGCTCAGCTCAGACCAGAGCTCCAAGTCCTGTATGGATGGGCTCTCAGGGTTCCCAAGTCCCAGGACCCTACTCCCCAGGGCCGGCAGGTGAGCCCGTTCCACCCCTTGCCGAGTGGGGAACAGAACCCGCGCTCCTGACTCGCTGTCCCTCCCCTGCTGCTTTACCCAGGAGACCATGCTCCTGTGTCCAAAACCACCCTCCTTTCCCCGGGCCAGAGCAGCTGCTGCCCAGTTCCATGCAGGCTGCTGGCTGTTACCAGCCATCTCCCCACAACTGGGCCCCCCGCCCCAACCCAGTGCAAGACATGGGGACATGCTCCTAAAGGGGGTTGGGGGGGAGGTGCTGGTTAAGCCAAAGGCGACCACTGCACACAGCCGCAGCACCATGTACAGTCAGCACAGGGAACCCAACGCAACTGTGCCCCGCTGGAGGCCCCGACCCTGGGGGGGCACATTCCCCACCCCCACTGGGGGCCACGTC
>VOCN01039144.1:0-10495 GCA_007922305.1 Dermatemys mawii
CCTGTGGGCTCCCCCTTCCCTGGACTGCCGCTTGCCTGGGCCTGGGCCTCTTCCTGGCTCTGGCGGCTGCCCCTTCCCCTTCTCAGGCCTGGGTGGCTGGGCTCTTGCCCGGATCCTACAGCCAACCTCCCCCGGTCCGGGGACAAAGCTCATGCCCATCTTCCGCAGCTGCCCCTTCCCTGGGCCCCTTCCCCTGCCCCACAGTTTCCCCTTCCCTGGGTCTGGGCCCCTGCCCCACATTTGCCCCTTCCCCAGGCCCTAAGGATTCCACCAACTGCCCCCTGGGCCTGGGAGCTCTGGGTCTGCTCCAGCTTCCTCCCCTGCTCCTTCCTGACTGGCAGTCAGCTCTGGGCTCCCAGCCCCAGCAGGTCCTGCACCCAAACCTCACACCTCCCCGCCCCCCCCCCGAGCTGCGGGGCCCCCCCCCCCCCCACTGCATGGCCTGCTTGGCTGTTTGCACCTCGTCTGGACCCAGCCCAGGAGTTTCCAGCGGCCGCTCGGGGCCGCAGGGAGTCCAGACGGGCTGGCTCGTTCGGAAGGGACGTGCCGGTCACATGGTATCGGCGAGGTTCCCGGGAACAGAGCTCCGGCACCTAGAATCTGATTCCTTCCCACGAATCTTCTCGGCTCTGCCCTGCGCCCTCGCTGGGGCAGGTGACTGACCCCGGAGATGCCCCAGGGGCCCAGCGCAGGGGACAGCGCCTGGATGCCTGGCGATGGAGCTCAGGCACAGGGCTATGGGGCAGCAGGAGCCGAGCGGGTGATAAAGCCCAGAGATGGGGCTGGGGGTAGCTCTGGGGATGCTGGAAAGGGGGCTGCCCCTTCTTTGCATTAGTGTGACCCCGACGTGGCTGCATTGGCTGACGCAGACATGAGGGTAACTGGCCCCTTCTAGCTCCCAGGCCAGATGTGTGTGTGTTCCTGTGGATGGTGGATGCTGGGGGCCTGGGGCAGGCTCATCAGCATCTCTGGGTGGCACTTAGGGGACCTTTCAGGGGTGAGGGTGGGGTTGGCAGCCCGGAGCCCACCGGCCAGGGGGAGCGAAGCGGGTGCTGGGAGGAGTGTCCACCATGGCCTGGAATTTCCCCCCTCCGCTCACTAATTGCGCTGTCTCCGTTCCAGGTGGTGCCGCGAGCCGCCCTTGAGCCCAGACCTCTTGGCTGGATCCCCGGGGCTTTCTGGGGGAACCCGCCTGCTGCGTCGCCCAAAGCAGACCCGTTTCCGGGCCTCCAGCCTGGGGGGAGAGAACCAGCGCCAGGCCCCCAGTGTGCCTGCCCTTCCCGCTTCGGGGCACCATTTCCACCAGCCGTGCCGTGAGACTCAGCGGGAAGCGGGGCTCGTCCGGCTCGTGCCGAGGGGGAGCTGGTGGGCCCGGTTCACGGCACGAGCCGTATCGCGCGCCAGCGGGTGAGCGCGGCACGGGGGCCGCCTCCGCGATCCCAGCCCGTGTGCACGACTCCAGCGCTGCGAGCCAAGGAGGAAGCCGGGGGGAGCAGGAAGCCCCCGCCGGGGCTCGCGCTCTGGGCCCCGGTGCCTTTCCTCGGAGGTCAAGTAGCACAACAGGAAGCCTCGCTGTGGTCACTCGGCAGCGGGAGGCTCTCCCGTCCCCTGCCCCGCGGCCCGGTCCTCGTGCCCCGCCAAGAGCCTGGCCTAAAGCTGCCCTAAATGGAAGCCGGACGGGAGCTGGAGAGCAGCCGCCGGCCCCGGGGAGGAAGATGCAGTGCAGAGACGGGCAGCTTAGCATGGAGTTGAACAGTGAGTGCTGGGCTGGGCGGGGGGAGGGACTGGGATCCCCCCAAAGTCTGGGCATGGGGAGGGGGTGGAGTCTCCTGCCTGGGCAGGGGATAGAGAGAGGCAGAGCTCCACAGGGGGCCCTGCTCGATCCGGGGCAGGACTGGTCCCTGCAGCCCAGTGTCCAGTGACTGTGGGGAAGAGGCCACTGCTCTCGCTGTCCTCTCCCCCCACGGGGCTGTAGGGCTCAGAGGTGTTGGCCGGGCACCTCCCAGACCTGTGATGCCAGTGACCATGCTGGCCCGAGACATCCCAAGTGTCCCCAGTGGCAGAGCACAGGCCGCCGGGGCAGGGCTTTAGGGGTGCCACAGACTGCCACCAGCCCCCCCTCCCCAGAGCACCCGTCTCCCCAGGCTGATGGGGCATCTCTCCCTGCTTGGCCCACTCCCAGTCCTTCAGGAACGGGAATCCCCAGCCTGCCCGCCCCTGCCCCAAACCGGCTCAGCCCCGAGGCTAGCAGGAGCCAGAGGGGGCAGGCCAGGCCCTACTGTGCTCACAACCTTGTTCCTGGCACAGACCATCCTGGCTAAGTTTCCAGGGGATGGGGGATGGGAGGGGTGGAGCTGACAGGGACAGGAGGGCAGGGCTGGGCTGATGGGGAGGGAGGAGCAGGGGCCAAGTGGATTTGGTGGCAGTGAAGGGGATGGGGATGGAGGGACAGAGCAGGGCCGGGTGGGGGTGATGGGGATGGAGGGACAGGACAGGGCTGAGTGGGGGTGATGGGGATGGAGAGACAGGGCCGGACCAGGTGGGGGTGATGGGGATGGAGGGACAGGACAGGGCCGGGTGGGGGTGATGGGGATGGAGGGACAGGGCAGGGCTGGGTGGGGGTGATGGGGATGGAGGGCCAGGGCCAGGTGGGGTGATGGGGATGGAGGGACAGGGCAGGGCCGGATGAGGGTGATGGGTACTGATGGGCAGGGCAGGGCCACTAGAGCAAAGGTCTGGGATGCTCAAAGCAGCCGAGTAGCCAGGAGCCTCTCCCAGGAGCCTTAAGGAGAGACACCAGGCAAGGCCAGCTCCTGAGCTCCCCGACTCACTGGCCGAGCAGAGCGAGCTCCCCCACTGGCCACAGAACCCCTGTCCCGAGCTCAGCACTCCCACTGGAACTAGTGTGTCTGTCAGAGACCCAGGGCTCCGAGTGCGAGGAATCCATCCCCTAGTGCCAGTGCCAGAAGGGCTGCTGCCTCTGGGGCTGCCTGGGGTGGGGCGGGCGTTCCCGGGACACAGTGTACCGAGGACACTGGCATTCCCCGAAATCTCTGAGCCGTGTGTGACGCCGCCCTGGACCGAGGCCACCGAATAGGAACCTGCGTCCAGAGTCGCTCGCGGTGCAAACGCTCCTTATCAGCGGGATGGGAGTGTGACGCACACGGCCGGCAAAGGAAGCCAGTTATCCTCCCTTATCACTGCCCCACTTCCTGGGGATGGAGCCCAGCAGGAAACGTGGCCCCTTTTCACTTCTGTGGTGGATACTTGTGGTTCTCCTGCCGCAGTGCACTGTCAAGTAGTCTGGGTCCAACATTTCAGGGTGTAGAACCCCCTAATTCTAGAGACAGCTGGTGGCCTATAGTTCCTGGCCTCCGTTTGGGAGACCTTGTTTGCCACTTTAACCACGAAATTTTCCATGCCCGGGGTCTGCCTCCGGCTCACTCTTTTGGGAAAGTTTCAGCTCAAACAATTCGGCTGTTAGATTAGAGAAAAACGAGTCATTTTGTCCATGTTAAAAACCTGCCCGCACATGTTTGGCTGGGAAGCTCTCGTGCCCCCAAGCTCTGGCGTAGGGCTTTGAGACTGGGCAGAGGGGTTGCCCCGGTGGAAGTGATTTGCCATTTGCTGACCTTGTGGAAACCAACCCAAATTTGGCCACCTTATAAGCCTCTGAAAAATCCTCGTTTGCAAAGGTTTGTTGGAGTTTGGTAGCTAAATTCCCAGCTCCAGCCCCTCCTACCCAGGGCACCGGCTGCCTCCAGACACCATCCGCAGAGGGCAAAGGAGCACGCCCCCCCCTGGCCTTTCCCTGCAGTTGTGGGGCCACTACGGCATCCAAGCCTGGAGCCTGAGAACAAGGAGACCCTTTCCTGCGCTCTCAGCGCTCTGCCCGCTGGGGCCTAGGCCGCGGGGGAAGCAGCCAGGGAACGGGACAGATGCAGAGGAGAGAGGATTAGGGGTGCAGGCGTAACCCACACAGCTCCCGGGGACTCGAGACGTGACAATAGTCCTGTGCTAGCCCCAGAGAACAGGCCAAGAACTGCCCCCCTGGCCAACTGCCCCCCAGGCCAAGAACTCTCCCCCCCTGTGAGATGGGGGGAGAGTGCGGCGAAGGCCAGCTAGGGGAGATCCTTGAGCTGTTCTCCACGGCGGGGGCGCACAGGTCTCCTGGCTGGGCTCTGCCCTCGGGAAGCCTGGCCCACGCTGTCTTTCCCGGTGGTTGCCCGCAGGGCTGCTGCTCCTCACGGCGTTCCTCCTCCACATCAAGCTGTCCCGGATGAGCCCGGCCCGGCTGGTCTGCGACCACCGGCTGATCCAGAAATACATCAGCGAAGCCAAGGACATGGAGAAGAGAGTGGTGAGGAGACACGCTCCAGCCCGGCTCCCCCAGGCCAGCGCTCCTGCCCTGCCCCTGCAGCGCCCCCTGCTGGGAGAGGCCGGGGCTGGCACAGCCGGGGACTCCCCCACAGCCAGCGCTCCTGCCCTGCCCCCCAAACCACAGCGCTCCCTGCTGGGAGAGGCCAGGGCTGGCACAGCTGGGAGCTCCCCCAGCCAGTGCTCCTGCCCCGTGCAGCGCCCCCTGCTGGGAGAGACTGGGCTGGCACAGCCAACCCTCCTGTCCTGCCCCCTGCTGGGAGAGGCTGGGACTACACAAACTCCAGAGGAAGGAAGGCAGGGACATCACTTGCCCGGCCATCTGCGCGGCACAGCCCCAGTGGAGCTCCGCTTCCCCTAACTGAGCCGGTGCCTGGTCCTCCTCTGGGCTCACGGGCCTGGGCTCGCCTAGGCCTGTCGGCGTCTCACTCGGCGCTTTCCCCCTCCTCTCCCCGCAGAGCCAGTGCCAGGAGCTCCCCTCGCTACCCCAGCCCCTTCCTCTGCCCGCGGTGGACGTCACCCTCCAGGAATGGAAAACGAGCACAGTGCGTGAGGCCAGGGGTCTCGGGGGACCGGGGTGGGGCGGGGCGGGCCCAGGCCAGAAGCTCCAGTGAAGGGGAAGATGATCGCTCAGCCCATCTTCGAGGGGGCAGCAGACACAGAGGAGTCCGGGGGAGGGGGAGATTTGTTCCTCTGCTGGCTGCTGCCCATGGGCTCAGCAAGGGGCAGGCCTGCCCCATAGGGATCCCCCTGGCAGGCTCCCTCGCCCCCTGCTGGTGGGGTGATGACAGCGTCCACCTTCCCATCATGCTGCTGGGTTAGATGTGGGAAGGGTTGGGGCTCTCCCCCCTTAGTCCCTGCAGCACCAGGATCCGGCACTCACCCCCCCCCCTTCTCTGTCCCCGTCAGAGCGAGACGAAAAGGCAGGAAATCCTCGGGGACCTGGCGCTGCTGGTGGACGCAGTGACCGCCGCGCAGGGCCATGTGAGGCAGGAGTGTGCGGCAGCCCTCCTGGGGCAGCTCTACAAGAGAGCCAACTCCTTCCTCCTGCTCCTGCAGACCTTCAGCTGGCAGGTGAGCCCCCCTTGTGCCCAGCCCAGCCTTGCCTCCGGCCCTCCAGCCCCATCAGCCCTGCCCAGCCCGCTCACCTTGCTCCCCTCTGAGCCCAGAGTCCCAGCTGCAGCTTCGGCCCTGAGTGGCGATCGTGACGGTGAAGGGGATCGCTAGGGGCGGGGGAAACAGGGTGTCTGAGTGCCCATTCTGTCTTGGGACAGGTCAGTGCCCGGCAGCCGGCCCGAGCCTCCCGGACAACCCCACAGAGCCACCCCAGCGTGATCTTCCTGGTCTACCGGCAGCTCGTGCAAGGCAAGCTGCTCTTCCTCTTCCATGACCTGGCAAAGGATTTCTGCCGGGAAGGAAGCCGGGGGGTGCCAGAGCTTCCAAGCACCCCATGTCCCCAGCTGCCTCAAGGGGACGGTGGAAGTCCTGCCTGCTTATGGGGCACCCACCACACCACAGACTGAAACAGGGTGAGAAGGAAGCAGATCCAGCTCCCCGGCTCTCCGGAGATGGGGGAAGAGCAGGGCTAAGAAGGGCCTGCTGGAGGAGAGGTCACACCCAAGGACATTAACACCTGGCAGAGGACGAGAAAGGGGGCTCCTTCAGTCCGAGAGAGGCCCCCCATTGCCGGGCTGGTCAATGTCGACCCACAGCGAAGACTTGAGAGCTGAGCCAAAAAGGGGCCGGGCCCCTCCCAAGACTGGGAGGGGGCAGAGGATGCGGTTCTCGGCTCTGCACATCCCAGGAACGGGAGAGGGCGCTGCCCTCCGAAGAGCTGCTGTGGGCGCCCAGGGAGGCAGGACCCATTGGCATGGGACCTCTGAATCCAGCCAGCACACATACAACACGCGCGGACTCGTCCCTGCCCCAGGGCACATGGGACAGAACTCACTGCCCCTCCACCAGCCCAGCACCGCGGGGCAGGGGACTCAGGGCATCGGCTGGCAGAATGCAGCTGTGGACTGATGCCCTTGTGGGGGCACCCAGGTCTCCATGCGTCACCCCTGCCCAGCCGCCCCGCAGGGAGGGTATTGCTGCACTGGCCGTGAAAGCGGAAAGGAGACAGATTCGGGCTGCTCACTAGAGTTAAGGATCAGGGAGGCGGCGGGCATCTTTCACCGGGAAAACGTCTTACGATTAAAGAGCTTATTTTTCTAAAGAGCCTTGTGATCTCTGCTTAGCTCACCGGCAGACGTGCAGCTGGGGGAACGGGGGTAGCGCTGGGACACAGGCCTGCTCCCTGGGGGCCCATGCACGGGGAAGGGGGGGGCAGTGTTTTTATTGGTGGGACTTTAGTGAGAAACACTCTTCCATCCACCTCCCTGTTCCGCTCTGGGGTGTGTGTGGGAGGAAGGGGTTGGGGGGCAGGGCTCTACTCAGGCTGCGCTCCACAGCCCAGAGCCGAAAACCAGCCCCCCGTCTCCTGAGAATGAGGTATCCAGCGCCATCCTGTGGCCACTGCTGGAAGGGCAGGCAGACAGGTGCCTTTCCCAGAAACAGACAGCACTCCGGCTCTCACGCTTTCTCCTAGCCTGGCCTGCTTCCCAGGCTAACGCATCTCCCCTCTTACTCCTACCTTGCAGCAAGTTCTAGGCTGAATTACGTGGAAGGAGACTAAGGCCACGTCTACACTGCAGCCGTGTCCTCCAGCCTACTGCATTCTTCCCCCACCCCCCACTAAAACCCAAGCCCCACTGCCCGCCACTCCACTCCCGTTCTCAGCTCTCCTGACCACTGGAGTTTCGAGGCCATTCACACCTCTGATCATGGTGGACTTTTACTGCCATAGCTACGTTGGCCAGAGTCTACCTGTGGCTGGTCGCCAAGGGCCACCCCACACGTTGGAAGACTTGAACCACAAGCTCTCCAGCAGGGGGAGCCCTCTCCTCTTTTTACTGAGGCTGCTGGACAAGCCGGGGGTCGGACCCCAGGGTGAATCTGGATATCGCCACAATGGCTGGCTTGGGTAATGGAGGACAATGGCAGAGTCAACTCGGAGACTGAATGAAGTGTCTAGCCCCTAGCGTCGCCAAGGAAACCTTCCAGGGTAACGAATGCAGCGATGCCTGAAACAAGTGACCGCCGCGGTCACGTCTGCGCACCTAGAAGCCGGAGTGCGGAAAGTGGGGAACTCCCCATCTTAACACACCGGTGTTTTCGCTGTATATTACGGGCTCACACATCAGCAGAGACAAATCCAAAGCACCCACTTTACTAAAGAACCAGGTGGGGCTAACAGCTCCTGTCCCGCTCCCAGCCAACACAGAGGCCACACAACACAAGGCTGCTGGAAAGGGTGCTGACTTTTGCCCTGCAGCCAGCAGGGAAGCAGCCCCACGGCCGGTACGGAAAGGAGCCTGCGGCACAGACGGCAGCCGCTCACCATTGCCTCCAGCCAGGGACCTGGCCAGAGCGATCACCCTGCTCACGAGGGGCAGACCGCTGGCCTGGAACAGGAGGGGGCTGCAGACCCCAGCAGAGGGGCGTTCCTGGCAGAACTGCAGGTGGGGCAGGGGTCTGGACTGGCGGGGAGTCCAACAGCCTCGGGGCTCCCTTTCTGCCTCACTCCAGAGGGTCCCGGGGGGGAGAAAGCAGCTGAAATCCAGCGGCCGTTGACAAGGGTTCCACTCCCGGCCAGCAAGGCCGTGTCTATTTGCAAAGGCTGCGTGTGAGGCCGGGGCCCAGCTGCAGCCGCAGTCCCCAGCTGCCCGGCCTCCGGCGGTTAGAAGGCCAGTTTCTTCATCAGGAGGTAAACCCTGGAATCCACTTCGAAGCCGTGCAGGTTGTTGGCATCTCCCTGAAGCCTCATGAGAAGCCCCCCGTAGGACACGTAGGCAGAACTAGGGCAGAAGCGGGGCAGAAGTGAGAACAGGATCCCACGGATCAGGGAGGGGGGCATCACCCTCCTCCCTTGACTACCCCCAGCCCCGGGCACCGCGCTCTGGAGGGGCACAGAACCGCACCTCCTCTCATGGACAACAGGGGAGTGGCATGGGGAGAGGAGGGCAGAAAGCGGGACACTTACAGGCGCGTGGCTGCCTCGGTGGATGTTTCATCTCCCTCAATCCTGTACACCTTCCCGTACATCACATACTCAAACTGGTCGGCCCTGCGTGCAACAAGACAGCGGGGGTGGAGAGAGGCACGCACCCACGGACCTGACCCTCCTGCCCTAAGCAAACATCCACCAGGGTAAAGCACCCGCCGGTTCCTGGAAAGCCACCCGGCGCCCTCTGCACTCCTGCAACGGCCCCGAGCGTAGCCAGTCACATAAGCACAGTCCGGCCTCTGCCCCCACAGCACACAGGGACAGAGCCACCAATGGCCACTGCCAGCCCAAGCAGCAAGTAACCCCACCCCCGGCGAATAGGGAGAGGGAGCGATAGAGCAGGGTCAAGAACAGGTAGGGACTGCTCCGCTCGACAGCGATGATGTATAGTCACAGACACAAGAGAATTTAGAAACCAACAAATAAACAGGGGATGGATAAAGGTGAAAGACGAGAGGTAGAACACCGGGGAGGAAAAGTGAACGGGAACAGGATGAGAGAGCGGGCACCAAGCAAACGTGGCAAATGCGCCAGGAGAGACAGCTGTGCCCAACTGACCACATGGGAATTCTACCAGACAAAGGCCTCGTTAGCCCATTTTTCTAGGTGTTTAAAGGCCAAAGTGACCAGGCAGCGACATTGACCCAGGACAGGTCCCCAACTCCACGCTTTCCCCACCGTCCGTACCCCTTTGTTCACTGCCCTCAGCCAGTTGGGATTCTCACAAGAGTTAACCACACACCACCCAAGGGGGACTCATTCTGAGGACCGCATGAGAGAGTACTGAATTCTTGGCTAGTCCCTGCCGTCTCCTGCCCCTTTACCTGGACGGCCTGTCGTCAGTGGGGTTATACTCCCCATCATCCAGGGTCCCATCTTCATACAAGGTGCTGGCGATAACCAGGCGGAATTTGTCACCTGAAACACACAAGAGCGAGCAGGAGGTAAAAGGTGAGTCTCCAAAGAGACCAGCTGCTCACAGCCGCCCCTGTCACAGGCCATCTGATCACAAGGGCGGGGGAAAGGCAGCAACACAGAAACCAGAGCACACCAGGAGCACTAGCTGTGTGTTAATTCAGACACCAAAGATGAGCGAGCCACATGCGAACTGGCTCCTAGCCCGATCTGCCCTGTCACCAGGGCACACAATATTCAGGGCTCCCAGCTCCAGAGGAGGGTGATCAGGGACACTCAGCAGCACACCCAGGTGATGGGCTCTGATGGACCCCGGAGGTCATAAAGCTGTCAGGCAGGTGAAGAGCATCTGTCCTCACATCACAGCTGTTTGTGGCCACTGGACCTAGTTAATTAAATGCACTGAAGGCCTCTTTCCTTTGAGGGCTTATTGCACTTTAAATCATACCCTTCAGATGAACACCTTTCCTTAGATTGACTTCATATCCTGGGTAGACAAACCCTCAGTGTTACGGGCACCTCTGCCAGCAGCTGGCTCTTGCTCAGCAGGTGCTGCCTGTTACAGCGGTTGTCAGTTGCCAGCCTGCGGGCACCCTACATACGTACCCAGGTCCACGGGGTAGATCTGTATATTCACGTCCAGGATCAGGTCCATCTTGAAAGACTCACTTTCGCAATGCAGGCGGGAAACTGGAAGAGAAGAAGCGGAACCAGCGACACATGAGACATGGGGCCTGTCTCCTCTAGGGCCTCAATCCCAATTTAGCCTCAGATCTGGACTTAAGGGGTTAATGGAACTTGACCTCCTGGGGCCTCTGTCCCAATCCAGCCTTCAAACCCTGGCAGGGGGCGGGGGGAGGTTAAGGGGGCAGCCCCCTTAGGGCCTGGGTCCCGATCCAGCCCCAGATGGGTGGGCGGTGGGGTTACGGGGCTGTCCCCACAGGGCCTCAGCCCCGATCCAGCCCCAGATGGGTGGGCGGTGGGGTTACGGGGCTGTCCCCACAGGGCCTCAGTCCCGATCCACCCCAGATCGGGGGTAGAGGATGGGGTTATGGGGCTGTCCCCAGAGGACCTCAGTCCCGATCCACCCCAGAT
>VOCN01039156.1:0-10942 GCA_007922305.1 Dermatemys mawii
GTTGACCCAACTATCTAAGGAAGGCCCCTTTCGGAGCAAGCACCCGAGCCTAACCCTGGAAGGTTGCGTGACCAAAACCCCAGGAAATCCTGGGTGGAAGAAGGGGCGGGCTGAAAACCATGGGGGACCCCAGAAGGAAGGGATTGGTCTAAGTGGGGGGAACCTTGGGTCTAAATCCCCTAATTCCTGTGATAGGGAAATAATTAGAAGCAAGTATAGATGTTATGCATGTGGGGTGTGGGGACACATAGCAGCACAGTATCCCAACACCAAGGAGCCTGTGCAATGTAACTTTGGGGATTGGGAAGTCCCGTGCTCCCTTATCCACCTTGCAGGGGTTGCGTTAGCCCCACATAACTACACCAGACCAGTGAAGATAAATGGAGTAGAGACTACAGCGCTTGTGGACTCTGGGAGTGCTATCACCCTCATATCGGGTAAACTGATAAAAAGTAGGCAGCTGCTGCAAGCCAAACGTGTAGCAGTGACATGCGTACATGGGGCCGTAAGCCATTACCCCACCATCCCAGTGGAGTTAGAGGTTCAGGGGAACCCCATTGAGGTGACCGTGGGCGTAGTTCCTAAACTCCCATATCCTGTAGTCAGGGTTTGATAATTTACCTATCCAGGGTTTGATAATTACCTAATTTACCTATCCAGGGTTTGATAATTTACTCCCCCCAGAGAGGCTGGAGGAAAGTGGGAACCCTGAGGACAGCAGCTTGCTGCCAGGGGAATATCAACCCCCAATGTTTGCTGAAATTTCAGAGGATCTGTTCTCAGCCCACCAAAGGACCCGGAAGACTAAAAAAGAAAGGAAGACCGCAAAGGCCTTAGGAACCCGGATCCTGTCCCAGGGTCAGAAAACAGCTCTAGTAGGCAGACGGACACGAGCAGCCAACAGAGAAACTTCCACCCCAGAAAATGAGCCAGAGGCCGCCCCCAGCCGTGATGGCGATGAACCATTGGAAGAAGCAGGAGCCAGCCCCTGGGAGCTCAGGCACGTTAGTTCTGGGAGAGAGTCTTTCAGACGGGACCAGGCAGAGGACCCTAGATATGATAATGCCAGAAAAGAGGTACCCGAGATAGATGGGATACCCATTGATGGGAAGGCCCGGGGTCCAGGACCTTACTTTATCGTGAAGAAAGATCTCCTGTACCGTGTGGTGCAAATATAGGAGCAAGAGATGCATCAACTTCTGGTGCCAAAAAAACATCAAAAGGCCATATTGAGCCTCGCCCACAGTCACCTATTTGGACGACACCTGGGGTAGAGAAAACCCAGGCACGGATCCTGCAGAGGTTCTTCTGGCCAGGAGTACATGAAGATGTTCGAAGATACTGCATCTCTTGTCCAGAGTGTCAGTTACATAGTCCTCGCCCGCACTTGCGGGCTCCTTTAATACCTCTTCCAATAATAGAGGTCCCTTTTGAACGCATAGCCATGGATCTGGTAGGACCCCTTGAGAAGACAGCTCGGGGCCACCAACATGTGCTTGTTGTTCTGGACTATGCAACCCGGTACCCAGAAGCTGTTCCCCTACGCAATACAGCTTCTAAGACAATAGCTAAGGAGCTACTACAGATCTTTGCCTGAGTTGGGCTACCCAAGGAGATATTGACTGATCAAGGTACACCTTTTGTGTCCAAACTGATGAAAGATCTCTGTTCATTACTCCATGTACAAGCCTTACAGACTTCTGCATACCACCCGCAAACAGATGGACTTGTGGAAAGGTTCAATAGAACCCTCAAGGCGATGATTAGAAAAGTGGTGAGCCACAATGGGAAAGACTGGGATACGCTATTGCCTTACCTCATGTTCGCCAGCCAGGAGGTTCCACAAGCCTCCACGGGTTTCTCTCCATTTGAACTACTATACGGGCGCCATCCCCGGGGCATACTGGATATAGCCAGAGAAGCCTGGGAAGAAGAGCCAAATCCTGGAAGGAACATAGTTGAGCATGTACTGCAGATGCGAGATTGGATAGCCCGAATTACGCCCATTGTACGGGAACACTTAGAGAAAGCACAGGAGACCCAACAAACCCATTATAATCACCAAGCAAAGCTTCGGCGGTTCCAACCAGGAGATCGGGTGATGATACTGGTGCCCACAGCAGAAAGTAAACTATTGGCCCAGTGGCAGGGACCCTGTGAAGTGATCAAAGCTGTGGGAGAGGTGAACTATAAGATACGGCAGCCCGGCCGTCGGAAGCCAGAGCAAATTTACCACATCAATCTTCTAAAACCTTGGCATGATCGAGAGGCATGCTTAGTCACCCAGGAGACCCTTCCCCAGGAAGATGATGTACATGAGCAAGTAAGGATATCTCCAGACTTGACGCCGATCCAAAAGAGTGAGGCAGCCGACATGATCAATCGCAATCGAGATGTGTTCTCTACAAAACTGGGGCGGACGACTGAGGCCTATCACCATATCCGCACGATCCCTGGAGCCAAGGTAACATTGAGACCCTACCGAATTCCAGCAGCCAAAAGAGAAGAAATCAAGGCTGAAGTAAAGAAAATGTTAGAATTAGGGGTTATTGAAGAATCTCATAGTCAGTGGTCCAGCCCAATTGTTCTAGTGCCTAAACCTGACGGAACCACGAGATTCTGTAATGACTTTCGCCGACTGAATGAAATATCCCAATTTGATGCATATCCCATACCACGCATAGATGAACTTGTTGACCGACTGGGTAGTGCCCGATTTTTGACCACATTGGATCTGACAAAAGGGTATTGGCAGATTCTCCTGACCAAAGAAGCTAAAAAAAGACAGCCTTCTCCACCCTAGATGGGCTATTTCAGTATACTGTCCTCCCTTTTGGGCTACATGGGGCCCCGGCCACATTCCAGTGTCTCATGGATAAACTGTTGCGCCCTCATACTAGTTATGCAGCCGCGTACCTAGATGATGTCATTGTCCATACGCCAGACTGGGGAACACACTTGGAGAAAGTCGAAGCAGTACTGCGCACCTTAAGACGAGCTGGCCTCACTGCTAATCCCGCTAAATGTGCCATAGGGCTAGCAGAGGCTAGATAACTGGGATATATTGTAGGAAGGGGCATAGTGAAGCCCCAAACTAATAAGCTAGAGGCAATTCAAAACTGGCCCCGGCCATCCCGAAAGAAGCAAGTCCGTGCATTCCTAGGCGTGGTAGGCTATTACCGACGTTTTATTCCCCACTTTGCCACTAGGGCAAGTCCCCTAACGGACCTGGTGAAGGCCCGAGGTCCAGACATGGTAAAATGGACTGATGCAGCAGAGAGGGCATTCACTGACCTTCGGACAGCCCTCTGTAATGATCCTACACTTATAGCCCCGGACTTCAACAAGGAATTTATTCTATAGACAGATGCTTCTGAAGTGGGGTTGGGAGCGGTTCTGTCACAAATGGTTGGAGAAGAACAACATCTGATCCTTTACCTAAGCAGAAAGCTGCTCCCAAGAGAACAGAAGTATGCAGTAGTCAAGAGAGAATGCCTTGCTGTCAAATGGGCCATGGAGACACTGCGTTATTACCTCTTAGGCCGGCGATTTACTCTTGTGACAGACCATGCACCCCTCCAATGGATGCAGCGGAATAAGGAAAAAATGCGAGAGTGACTAGATGGTTCTTGTCCCTTCAACCCTTTCAGTTCCGCATACAACACAGAGCCGGAAGTCACCACGGCAACACAGATGGCTTATCACGGGTGCACTGTATGTCGACCCAAGTTGCCCAACCCCTTGGTGTTGAGCAGGGGGAGGGATATGTGATGGAGTCAGACCAGAAGGATATAGGAGAGTGCTGGAAGGCAGGTACATTAGTCTCAGGGTGTGCAGGTCCCTGTTCCCTGGATAGCCAAACAAAGGCTACTCCAGGCCAATCAAGACACCTGGGGCCAATCTAGAAAGGAGTAGAAACAGCTAGCCTGATTGGGACACCTGAAGCCAATCAGGGACTGGCTGAAACCAGATAAAAACCTCCCAGTTAGTCAGGTGGGCTGTGGGTGTCAGGAGCTGTGGAAGGAAGTTATGCTGTTGGTGAGACTGAGTGGTGGACAACATATCATCCAGAAGGAAGGAGGCCCTGAGGTAAGGGTGAAGTGGAGTTTGAAGAAGTGGGGACTGCTGTGGGGAAGTAGCCCAGGAAATTGTATTGTGTTTTGTGGATAAAAGGACAGCCATCTTAGCTGATACTATTAGGGTCCCTGGGCTGGAGCCCAGAGTAGAGGGTGGGCCTGGGCTCCCCCCTTTTTGCCTCCCCTAATTAGTCTCTGAGATTGGGAGACAATAGAGACTGTGCCAGGAAGGATAGCTTCTCCTCACTGGTTTGTGATGAAAATGGCTCAATAGGCTGTGACCTTGTCTCCAGAGAGAGAAGGGCTCTGTGGAGGGTCACAGTGAGCCGCTGAGGCTAGTAAAAATCCGCCAGGAAACGCAGGATCCACAAAGATAAGGACAGAGCTTTGTCACTATATATATATATATATATATATATATTCAAATTTTAAATTAATGAAATAATATTCAAATTCCACTACACTAACTGTTAGTGAAATGGAGCATGTAACTCACAATCTTTGTTACTTTAAGGTTCACTGTAATGTCAGAGGTTTTTGATTTCTATAGAGACAAGGACTGCTGTAGCTGGGAAAGCAAATTTAGGTGTAGTAATGCTGCTGCTGTTCACCCACGTGCATACTGTAGCTGTCAGGAGTACTTCTTCCACCCTCTTAACAGATACAGTAGCATAATTTTTATGACCAGAGAGGTTGTTTAAAAGCACTAAAAACATGAAGTACTGGCTGTGCTCTTTAATTAGGAATGTAATATTCTCCATCTGGAGTGACTCATTGCTGCAGTCTGATGTTGGTAGCAAGTCTTCTGTGTAGCTCCAGAAAAAATTTCCCTGAAATAAACAGACAATATTGGATTTTTTTAAAATAGCTATGGTTTTAGTTACATTCTCTCCATTGCCTATTTCACTTTTGAATTGTCTGTTGTAGATTTCTAGTTAAAATTTCTTCCTGAAACATACTGTGCTTGTCACCTCCAGCGGTAACGAAGTGATTTCTATAACTGGTAAAATTCTATAGGCTTGATCCTAGCTCTGGACATTTGGGATCATTTTGCTACTTGTCTTGTAAAACTAGTTCCCCTGGATATGTGTACACTCTCCCCTACCTGATTTTAGAAGATTAGCGCTGAGCATGTGCAGCTATTGTATCTGAGACTACACAGGAGCCCTGAGCACTACATAAAGTTATCAGTCAGATGCTTGTCAAGAAATCTAAATCTATACTCTTATTAGGTGTTAGCATGAAGGATACCCAAAAGAAAGGACCTTATTAATCAAACAAAAAATATGATTCTGGGATTTACAAAGAAAAAGAGAGCCACTTACTGTGGTTCATTATTTATTTTCAATCATTATCAAAAAAAAAAAAACGCATCAAAGGGAGAAGAATTTGTCAGAAAAATAGCAGATTGGTTGATTTTTGTGAAAAGAACATATTTTCATTATAAGAGACACTAGATGACTCCTTGGAACAGTATATCACTGCTTAAGTACAGTCAAGTTGGTAGTTATCAAAAGTTCTAAGTGTCCTGTAGTGGTTTGCATTAAATAAGCTAGTAATCATGCTATTACTAGACAGATGTGTAGAACAAACCAATTTGAAAACCTTGTTGTCAGTCTGTCTGACTATGTATAAAGACAGGAGCTGCTCCAGTGACGTGCTTTAAACAATATATTTGACAAAATTAACCCATTTTTCTCTTTGTGAACTCTGAGAATCTTTCCATTAGCTTAGTGGACTTTGGCTCAGGCCTGTAGTTATTTGTGATCGGTCATCTTAGTCACATGCTCTCAAATGGAGAAATGAGGGAAGCTGAATTGAAAACTGGTAATTGAAAACACACTTTATGAACTATGGAAGGAGGAAACAAAGTGGAATTTCCTGCTTTGGAGCCAGGAAATATGGCCCAGAATGGTGTACATAATTTTGTCTGGACTAGCCCTTAATTTTGACCTTGTGCAGAAGGCTAGCACAAGGACAGTCATCACTTAAATCCCCAAACTGGCCTTCTGCAGCGGGGTGAATTTCATCCTTCAAGAACTTGCTTGGGTAACACTTCTAGGCAGCGGCAACTCAAGACAGTCTTCTACCTGAGGCAAAACTTTATTGGACACCCTGTGCTCCATGCTGAGCATGCACAGATGGGGCAGGGAACAGTTGTAGCCATGCATCCACTGATATCTGAGACTACATTTCCCAGCACTCATTATCAACTATCATTTCCTTCTCCTCTCAGTTTCAATCACTTCTTCCAAGAATCTGCTGCCCTAGGCAGCTGCCTAGTTTGCCTGTGGTTTGAGCATAGTCTGCTGATATAATGAGTGAATCTTCTATTTAAGGGTATTTTGGCATTTGATTTATGCTTTCTTTAACCAAAGGCTTTTGCAGACTCAGGTTTTCATTCCGAGTCTGTGAAATCTCCCAAGCAGAATTTTAGGTAACAAAGGAAAAGTAGTTGTAATAGCAGAGCACATGTGATGACTGAGCAAACATTGCTCACTCTTTAACAGATTAATAAGTCACCTCTCCCAAAAATAGCTGTCAGTGATAAATGCATAAAGTTGCTTAAGCTGAATATCAAATACTTCAATGAAAAAAATCAGTGCCCAGAATACACAGTACTGAGCAGATAAAACAACCTTTCCTATCTGTACCATGCTAGTGGTTTCAAATGAGAATAATGAAAATATATCTTTGTTTTTATTTGTAGCTCTGTATTTTATTATGTGTTGCTATAGGCCATTTTTGTTTATCCATCCACTTAAACTGCAGAACATTGACTACACTGAATGAACAGGAATGATGTAAACGAAGAAACAAAATGGTCTTTGAGATTTCTGATTTTCTCTTATGCTGCCAGTGCATAAACTGCTGAAAAGGCAGAGGAGGAAATTAGGTTGAGTATTCAGTCATGAGGGAGAGAGACTCACAGTTATGTCATTTAAATGCAAAGGATGTTGGTGAGAACTTAGTGAAAATTTAGTAAAGGAGAGGGCTGCAGAAAACCACTGGCCAGGCCAGTCTGCTTAAAGCTGTGCTCATCAAAAGGATACAAAAGGTTTGATTTGCCATAACTAGGTGTGCTGCTGTTAACACTGGATAATGGAAGAGAGGGCAGATAGTTCTTTTCAACATTTATTATACATTGTTTAATACACATGAAAGCAAGTAAACTCCACAGGCTTTCACTGTTTATTGCACTCTCATGCATAGTGTGTCATGTATTTATGGCACTTATCTGTAGGATTTTATGTTGTGATTAAAAAATAATACTTTTTGGAGGGGAGAGCTCTTTTCTAATTGCACTTATAAAGATATATATTTGTAACCTTTTATTACTTTGAAAGATTTTTTTATGCTCTTGGAGTTACTTCTAGACTTTGGGGATATATTATAATTCCAAGCAAAGGCAGATTGATTATTAAAAATATATCTTCCAGAAGTTTTCTTTCAAAATGAAAAGTGGTATCCAGTTCATTTAGATAGGCTAGAATTTTGCCATGCAACAACAATGTATGAAGCCCTCTGAGAAAAGTCCATATGTCCATATAGAACGAGATTATTCCTTATTTGGTAAAAGCTACATAAAGATGAGAAAATTGAGTTTTAACGTGTAGCATTTTCATCAAGTTGTTCCTTTAAGGAGAGAGGTAGGTAACTTTTCTTTCTATCATGGAAGGGGAAGGGTCGAAAGTCATCAAACCGACCAGAGTTCTGTGGTAAAATCCTGTGGATTTCAGCATAACTATGGAAGGAGCAGAGTTGTGGTGTGGAAGTTAATGCCACTGCACTGCTTACTGCTGCCCCACTACCGTGTCCCCTGGTTATGCCTGAGACCCACCCTTTAGGGGGTATCTAGTGTAGGGAGGGGGAGCATCTTGGAACCATAATGCTGAAATGGTCAGATCATTATCCTCTTTCAGATGGGTGAAATTTTCTTCTACAGAAGAGTAGCTTTCCCCTTCCATCCGTCCTGCCCCAGCATGGCCACCACAGTCATGCAGAGCCTGAATGTGGCTTCTCTGTGAATAGCAGAAGACTGGAGCAGGCTGCAAAGCAACTGATTCTTCTCTTCTGTCATTTCTTCCTCCTCAAGTCATTCCCACTAGATTTGGCTAGCATTAGCCTTGAAGTTCAGATTCTGAGCCAAATGTTTGAAAGGTTAGAGCTCTTTTTGCTATAAAGTGGACACAAATCTGCACCAATGGTCACTTAAGTTGCATGTCATTTGCAAACACAATAGACTGTGATCTACCTCTGAGGACCAAAACATAGTAAAAAATACAACTGGTTATAGATTTCTATTGGTAATTTTCCAGAAGCAAATGATTTTTACCAAGTGACATTGGAGATTTTGAATAACACACAGCAAATCCGCACACATTGTTTTCTCATTGTGATTACTACCATCCTACATAAAGGAGAGAATACATAGTAGATGAGATTGCTGGTCACAAATTTGAAAATCTGAAAAAAAAATCCTACTTCAGTTAATTCTGTTTCTCTTTCCCCACAAGCCTTCTCTGACACACAGCATCTTTTGGAAAGAGTAACTAGATGGAAAAAGTTAGACTTAAAATACAAATGCTTATGAAAACTAAAGAGACAAAGTGGGTAATGTAGTAGGTTTTATTGGACCAACTTCTTGTCCAGTAAACAATATTACCTCACCGACGTGCTCTCTCTAATTTCCTGACCAACGCAGCAACAACACTCCAAACTGATATGAAATCTAAAGGTCAGGCATATTGCTTCCAGCAAAAAAAGCAGGGAAAAGGAATCTTAGAAGAAAATAATCCCTTGCTTTTTACCTCCCAAAGCTGTGCAGCAACATCCTTTGCTGATATGAGGCTGGTTGCAATGGAAAAGAGAAGACATAGATAGCAAAATACATATAGGCTGAGGATGTATGGGTTCAGATGGTCTGAACTGAACAGACATCATCCCTTGTGCATATTGCTAATATGGAACTAAACCCTAGTTCTGTTGAAGTTAATGGCAAAACTCCCATTAACTTCTTTGGGCCAGGATTTTCCCCAGGCTCTCTCAAAGCTCTCTTTTCCTCTCCCAGCACTGGAAGCATTAGTGGTTCCAGAGATGTGCTGTTACTATTAGCTCTCCTCTGGCTGCCCCACACCGCCAGCAGCCAAGTTTTATATAAGCCACCCAGCAGAGGTCACTGCACACAGTTACCTTGTCTGTTCTGCTTTTTATGAGAGGGTCAGTAAAGTTTACATGCTAACTTTTAACTTAATGGCAAGGGAACAATGTTAGCATGCAAGGATTGGATTTAATTAAGCTGCAAAACCCCCTTTTTCCATCTGTACTAAAGGTTACTGTAATAAAAAGTTGTGAGGATGGGGAGGGGAGAGGACTGTAGTTATAATAAAAAATGTGGCAATTATTGTTGTTTAAAATGCACAAACTAAATTTATCAACATCTGTCATTGCTTTTCACTCAATGACATTTAAGTTTGTCTGAAGTCCATTCAATGTCACTGGAAATATTTTAAAGAGAAGAACAAATCATGGAGTGAAACAAGGCCAGAAAGGGTTAAGCATCCTGCAGAATAAATGACCCAAATTCAACCTTTAGGGACATATTGGTAGATAACGTATGTCTTTGTGTGTGTTTACATATTTATTGTTAGAGGTTAACAATATAATCAAACAGTTCCTGTCTACTCTGTATTCTGTTAATTCAGAGATCAAAAGGAGATCATAACATTTAAATGAACTGTAGATATAGTGATGTCACTGTATTGATCTCTCTCGGAAGTATACATCAAATCACCTGTGAATGGTGGAAAATAGGCAATTGCCTTATTTTAATCCATGTAGCTAATTACCCAGGATGCTTAGGAAATAGGTCTGCTTCAAAGTCTTAAATGATTGCCTATTGTTCTCCTAAGAACTGGGCTGTCAAGAGAAGGCCTGGAAATGTATAAAAGTCTCTTGGGTCTCCTTTTCATCTCAGATCTGCTTGGAGCTTTATGCAGGGGAAACTCAAATGGTAAAACTGAACTCTTCAGTTTACCTGGAGTACCCAGGATATGAATATTTAGACTATAACCTATGGACTAATTCCGAAAGCACGCTGCAAGTATAAAGCTCATTGTCTCTACTATGAAACAGATCTCAAAACTATACATGTCTGTATGTATACAGATCTTTTAACCAATACTCTTTTTCTTTTTTAATAGATTTTAGTTTAGTTAATAAGGATTGGCTGTAAGCGTGTATTTGGGTAAGATCTGAAATATTTATTAACTTTAGAGGTGATATGTCTGATCCTTTGGGATTGGTAGAACTTTCATATTTGACTTGGATATCTGGATGGAAGCCCAAAGCTGGGTTGCTATAAGGGAACTGTGTTTTGGCTTCTGGATAACCAGCAAGGTATTATAGAAGTTGTTTAGAGGCTAGCTTGGTGGATCTAAGTACTGGAATGACCACCAGCTTTGGGGATTGTCTGCCCCATTTTTTGCAGTTTACCTTAATTAAGTAACCTCAGTGTGGCTCTCCTGGGACCCTCTCACACATGGATTGAAACAGAGCAAAAGGCTCTGTAATAAAAGAGTTGACCCATTTTCAACTGATTTTTTTTTCTTTCTGCCCTCTTGTGTGATTTCTTTTCAAAACACAAACGAAATTTCATGCAAAGTAACTCGTGGGAAGACTAGTCAAAAGATACAGAGAGTCCTGTGGCACCTTAAAGACTAACTAAAGTATTGGAGCATAAGCTTTCATGGGCTAATGCCCACTTCGTCGGATCCATGCAGTGGAAGTATCCAGTTTCCTACCCCTGGATACTTCCACTGCATGCATCCGATGAAGTGGGTATTAGCCCACGAAAGCTTATGCTC
>VOCN01039270.1:0-31938 GCA_007922305.1 Dermatemys mawii
ACAGAACACATTAATTTATAAGCAAATCTTTCTTAACTTCTTTAAATATTCTGTAGTATATTAACAATATCAAGTGGGTTTTTGAATGCAAAGAGGTTTACATGCTTTGCCCAAGACACATTTTTCATATTATTTAAATGACCACAACTCATTGACCATAAAATGGTTTATTTCATGCTATGACTAGTAGCTCAAATTAAGCGGTTTATTTTCTCTCTCTTTACGTGAGGCCTAAAACATTAATTTAGTGATGCTGAGAAGGTTCCCTTCTTTTCCCAGCACTTCCTTGGAATCACCTTCCCTTTGTAGATCAATCCGCTCCTGTGTCTCTGTGAGGAAAATATTGTTTCTATGGGGAAAAAAAACCCAATTTTTGAATTCAAGGGACTGAGACCGAACGGCCACGTGATGGCGACACAACATCAGGAATGAAAAGCAACAGCTTCCTGGTTTGCACATTGATAGTGACAAGGGATTGAAATCAACTCCCCTCTTTTCACAGACATGTTGGTTTAATTCTCTGAGGCCCAACATAAGGGTAAATGCATTTCCAGGGCTGACGAAGGGGACTTTGGGATTCATTTTTCGTGTCCACCAGTGCGGCGTTTAGTGGTAGAAATAGACCGGGGCTGGACAGAGAATGGAGCCAGACCCTGAGCTGCCTGGTAGCAAAGCCTGGTGTCCCAGCTGCAACTGGCCACGCTGCCCATCTGCAGGGATGGTGGAAATAGCCCAGCCTGGCCCTTTGCGGGTTTTGTGCCTGGCACAGAGCTATGGCATGATACCCACATACCCTATGGCAATGGAGGGATGATTCCACCCCCAGCTGTGATGCAGGGAGAACAAGAGTTAGTTTCTCAGGCCTATTTTCAGGCTGTAATCTGGGGGCCCCTGCTCTGGGGCGGGGAATCCCGGGAGCTCAGACTCAGGGCTGGAACAGGCCCCTGATTCAGGCGGTGGCCGTATGGTTTCCAGCACTCGGACGTCTCAGACAATCTGTCTCTCCCAGAGCCTCAGGCCCCAGGGAAGGCTCCCAAATTGTCTGAGCTCTAGAGAGGAGCAGCAGCTGGGGTTGGGGTTCAGTCGTGGGGTGCTAGGTGAGGGCAGAGGCTTTGGGAGCTGAGAATTTGCCAGGAGGCCTCAGGGACACCGTGGGAGGTAGGATCCCGGCATCTCTATGGACATAGCAGAACAGGGTTTGCTTGGGATGGGAAGTGAATTGCGAGCGTCTCCCGGGTGTGGAGAGATGTATTGCTCTGCTTAGAAACTGTGGCTAGAAGGCCGTTCACACGGGGAGCAGGAGTCAAACCGGAGCAGGGGAATCCCAGGGGATTTCCAGTCTATCACTTTAAACACTCGGCCATCACATCTGTGACCCCAGTGAAGCTGCAGTGCCAGAGAAACTGGTAACTAATCCCAATGCCCAGGGCTTGACTGATCTGCAGGACAGAAATCAAACAGTGAACCTGCCTCCCCAAGCGCAGGGGGGAATTGGGGTCTGTTCTCTTTGTGGCTGCCCTACGGCGCGGCAGGGCAGTTGGAGCATGTAAGGTGACCCTTAACCTACCCCCCCATTTCTACCCATGCTGGGTGGGGAAACTCTGCAGATGAACTTTTGATCTCTGGGGCTGCACTGACCAGAGACAGAGACTTTTGGGCTGCTGGACTTTGGGGTTGTTGGACTTTGGGTGATTTTTGGGTTGCTGGACTCAAGAACCAAAGGGCAGAGAAATGGCCCAATTTGCTTGGGGTGGGTCTCTTCACTCATCGTTTGTGTTACGAATCCTGTTTGTGGTGTTTCCCCAACATAACGCCACATTGTTTCTCTCTGTTATTAAAAGGCTTTTGGTACACTCAGACTCTGTGCTTGTGAGAGGGGAAGTATTGCCTCTTAGAGACACCCTCGGGGTGGGGGGTGGTATATGGTTGTCCCAGGTCACTGGGTGAGGGTCAAGCCAGTTTTGTATTGTGTTATTGGAACACAACCCCTGGATACTGAACCCGGCCCTTGTTGCTGGCAGAAGGGTTACATACAGGCTCCTATTACCCCCCACCCTCTGTCCTGATTTTTTACCCTTGCTGTATGGTCACCTTACCTGGAGCTGCAGAAGTAGCATAGGAGCCCTGGGGGGCAGATTGTGGGGAGCGGGCACGGGAGGGACTTAACAGCCGGGCTGGGAACAGGCAGATGTGGAGGTGGCCAGACACAGAATTAATTAGGGTGGGGGGAGAACGTGGAAGCACCGCACCGGCAGGGAGCATTTCCCACAAATCTGCATCATTAGATCTCATTGGGGGTCTCCCAGCCAGACCCAGGGGCCAAAGTCACGTTCCCCTATAATGCCGGGAGAGCTGGTAACACAGTGATTGTCTCACACACACGTGGGGGATGGGCCGAGGTACAGATAGATCAAAAACCATTATAGACTCTTTTAAAAAAATCATCATTTTGGGTCAGTCTCCTGCTTTTTTTTTTAACTTCTGAGGCTGGCAGCACTGGGAGAGACAGGGACAGGCTGGTTTAATCTGGGGTGACTAGACAGGAAGTGTGGAAAATAGGGACAGGGGGTTGAGGGGTAATAGGAGCCTATACAAGAAAAAGACCCAAAAATCGGGACTGTCCCTATAAAATCAGGACATCTGGTCACCCTAGTTTACCCAGAATGAACAGAAGGAGGAAGAAGAAAAGGTGAACTAAAATAAAACAAGAATAAATGGAAAGTCCCGGAGAACGGGTGAAAAATAGAAATGAAGAGTGAAAGGAGTAACCAGCCGGGAGGGGAATAGATAAAATCAGCAGAAAAGAATGGAGAAACCAAACCAAGGGGGATGATCTGTGGCAGGAAGGAGAGGAGAGAGGGGAGAGAGACAGGAAAAGAAACAGAGATGGAAAGTGAAGGCTGGAAAAATCATGAGTAGGAAAGGACAGTAGGAAAGAAAAGGGAGGGAAAAGAGGGACAGATTAACTAACTGTTAATTAACTGTAACTCATTAACTCCCTATATCAATTCTTGGACCTTTGTGCAATTATAGTGCCATTAAGAAAACTGTTCTCAGTAGCTGGAGATCTCCTTTCCATACACTGTGGCTGTTGGGATCTATATCTAGATCTATCAATACCCATTGTGAGTCATACACCCATGTCATATGTTATAGATCATTGAGGCCTGGTACGAATGGCGTGCGCGTGACATGAATGCGTGCATTGCAAGTTAGCAACTGAAGCAAGGACTTAAGGTTAAGGGACTATTAGAACTCTTTGTGCAAAACCAATCTCCTGCTCTGAGAAAAATACAGAAAATCATCAGAAAATGAAATAACACCAGCTGGCCTGATGTAAAATCATATAAGAATTGGAGGAAATCATAGAAGATCAGGGTGGGAAGGGACCTCAGGAGGGATCTAGTCCAACCCCCTGCTCAAAGCAAGACCAACCCCAACTAAATCATCCCAGCCAGGGCTTTGTCAAGCCTGACCTTAAAAACCTCTAGGGAAGGAGATTCCCCCACCTCCCTAGGGAACCCATTCCAGTGCTTCACCACCCTCCTAGGGAAACAGTGTTTCCTAATATCCAACCTAAACCTCCCCCACTGCAACTAGAGACCATTACTCCTTGTTCTGTCATCTGCTACCACTGAGAACAGTCTAGACCCATCCTCTTTGAACCCCCTTTCAGGTAGTTGAAAGCAGCTATCAAATCTCCCCTCAGTCTTCTCGCCTTGGATCATGGCGGCCCACCCAGGATTGTCTCTTTGGAGTTGTGCGGGTAGAAGGCCTCGTCAACAAAGGTGAAGAACCGATGACGTGACGGAACGGACTATAAATGGGTGCCTACGATTTCTGCATATCAAAGTTGCTTATTGATCCAGAGTCCCGTGTGAAGATAAATGTGGTTTTCTCCGGCTCCCTACATCTTATGATTCTGTCCTAGTGAAAGGAACCTCGACTGGCCATCGGAACCACTCTGACTTTTGGACTCTGGTATAGGATGTTTGGGGTGTGAATGAGAAGTGAGTAAAGGGTTTTTTGCAATCAGTGAAGAGTATTATATACCAACACTGTGTCCGGTATCTGCTTGCTCCCCATCCTACAGGGAGACCTCTATTGTGGGTCTAACGTGGTTATTAAAGCTCCTTCTCAGCTGTTTTTACTTTCCTGCTTTCCAGTTTCTTGCTGTAAATAAAATATTACAAACAATTCTTCTTGTTTCTTCCACTTGAATGTCCTAGTTCCAGCTGTTGCGGGGAGCGTCGTGGGAGGTTTGTCCCCCCTGCACCCACCAGGAATATCACGTCTCTAGGAGAAGAGTTTGGGTTTTCCTGTGCTGTCCATGTCCACATCAACCAGGAATTGCTCAGCCGTGCTCTGCGGAGAGCTGACTGTTTACACAGGGTGCCGCATAAGAAGGGACTTAGGCAGTGCAATGCTGAGCATTGTGGGTGCGGGAATAAGAGGAGGTCTCCGCGCTGGATCGAGCCTGAAGGGAGCTGAGGGCAAGATCCAGGCCATACGGGCCTACCCTCATAATTCTCCTCAGCGACCCCCTGCGTAACAGAGAAGAGAGCAATACAGAAAATTGCCTCACAGCAGCGTCCTCCAAGCCAATTGCCTTACAAGTAGCTTCCCCCAAGCCACAAAGTTCCCCATTTTGAGGCCCTTACTGTAAGCTAGCTATTCAGGTTCCCAATCTACTGCCAGTAAGGTAGGGCTTTAACTTACCCCCATATTAGGAGGCAGATAGGTTGGACGTACTTATCGCTATACTAGGAAGCAAACAGGTTGGGTCTCGAAAAATGGGAAACTTACCACCATATTAGGGAGTAAAGGATGATTCAGAGGTTAAGGGCAGGAAGCAAAAGGATAATTCAGAGGATAAGGGATAAGGTGGGTACCAAGGAAAGATTGGGGATAAAATCTCCGCAATCCCTACTATCTCCCCATTCATCTTTCTCATAGGAACGCCTAGGGCTTGAGTTACATTTTGATATGAAATTGGGGTGAATTTACAACTATTTAAGATATATTAAAAATGAAAAAAACAAACATTTTTATACATTTTATTGACAGCATCCTCATTCATACAAGACTTGCTTGTCCTTCCCCCACGGAAAAGAAGAACACTCCCTACCAGAACAGGACTCCTCCCAAATCTCTATTCCCAAACCAGACCCTCATGAATCCCCGGCTATAGCCACTCTTGAGAGAGATGGATTTTAAGTCCCTGCAATTCAAGGTAAAGGCTCCGGTTGACTTCAGTTTGCTTTGAATCAGGCTCTAAGTGTTTGGCCTACCTGAGACAAAAATATCATTTATCATTATTTTTAATTTGTTTTTTGAAAAGTAAACATAAGAACGGCCATACTGGGTCAGACCAAAGCCCAGTATCCTGTCTACCAACAGTGGCCAATGCCAGGTGCCCCAGAGGGAATGAACAGAACAGGGAATCATCTAGTGATCCATCCCCTGTCGCCCATTCCCAGCTTCTGACAGAAACCATGGACACCATCCCTGCCCATCTTGGCTAATAGTCACTGATGAACTTACCTAGTCCTCCATGAACTTATCTAGTTCTTTTTTGAACCCTTTCTTGGCCTTCACAACATCCCCCGGCAAGGAGTTCCACAGGTTGATTGTGTGTTATGTGAAGAAATACTTCCCTTTGTTTGTTTTAAACCTGCTGCCTGTTCATTTATTTTGGTAATGCCTAGTTCTTGTTATGAGAAGGAGTAAACAACACCGCCTTATCTACTTTCTCCACACCAGTCATGATTTTATAGTCCTTTCTCATACCCCCCTACCCCACGCATCTTGTGGTCTGGGCTCTTCCCTTCCTGCTGCGGCAGCCTCCTCCCCACCCTTGGCCGCAGCAGTCGCCCATGACATGGCACCCATACACCCCTCTGCCCCTCCAGCCTGCTCCCCTGTAGGGTTGCTTGGTTGCCAGTATTGGTTGGACATATTCCTGGAGGTTTCATCACGCAATATAATCTTTAATTAAACATGAGGCTTTAATCCCCAGAGACTCCACGGCCATTCTGGCGCGTTGGCAATTCTAATCCCCTGCCACTTCTCGGCCCGTTCCCCAGCTCATAGGCCTGAGGCTGGAACAGGGGAACAGGCCTAGGGGCTGGTCAGTGCTGGGAGGGGACAATCTCCGCTGTGGGTGTCGCTGTCAGGGACAGACACTCCCTGTGGCTTCAGCTGGGACAGGGCAGATGATCAAGGGTGCCGTATTTGTACCCCCTTTATTGTATTCAGGGTTGAAATAAGGGCGGAGCGTCCCGGACAAGGTGTCGGTGAAAGTGAAGAGATGGGACCTGTCAGTCACGTTGTAAAACGAGACCTCGCCCGCCTCATAGTCCAGGAAAATCCCGACCTCCCTGGGCCTGACGCTCACGGAGAGGGGAGTTGGGGGGGAGGTGTTGGCCGTTAATTGATCACCCCACTGCCATATTGTCCAGTAGCCATGCTCAGGTACAAACAGAATATGTCCCTTCCTGCTCACATTTCCCCTACACACCCCCAGAGTCCAGACATTTTTGTCTCCCACCCCCACCTCCCAGTAACGCCTCCCGCTGGCGAATCCCTCAGCGCCCAGGACGACCGCCATCGTATCAAATCTCTCAGGGGTGTCAGGCAGATCCCACCGTGTGTCGCTGTGTCTCACACGTTTCCGATCCTCAGACAAGATGAGGTAGGGATTGGCCGTGTTGGGATCCAGAGTCACGTCCACTGGGGAAGAGAGTCACAGAGTCAGGGTCTGGGCACTGGGATCAACGGGAACTCAACTTGAGTGCTCACTAATCAGAGTGTTGTGGGGTTGTTGCACATTAAGAGGAGTCAGGGCCCCCTCTGAAGAGAGGCTAGCATCTGAGGGGCAGGAGATGGGGGTCACAGTGTGGGAGGAGCGGAGGAGAGGGGTTAATCGGAGGCAGAGGGTGGGTGAGGAGACGTTCAGTTGCAGGGTGCAGATTGGGGTGAGGAGAGGGGTGAGTTACAGGGTGGAGGGGAGGGGGACAGAGGTGAGTAAGAAGCAGTGCAGGTACTAGAAGATGGGAGAAAGGGGCAGGAGACAACCAGGAAGAAGGGTGTGAGGAGAGGGGCAGGTATCAGGGAGGAAAGAGGGAACAATCCAAGTGGGAAGAGGGGCTGAGGAGAGATGCAGGTGCTAAGTGGACAGAGGGAAGTGAGAGAAGGGCCAAGTTGAAACAGGGAATGAAGAGAGAGGCAGGAACCAAGGGAGGTCAGGAGGAGCCTGCTCGGGTCGGGTGGGGTGGGTTGAGAGACGGCCAGGCCCCAGGGAATCTCTGTAGCTTTAGGCCATGTGTGGTTGGTTTGTCTGAGCCTGAGAAAACGATGGAAAACCAAAAAAAAGAGCAAGGTATCTTTGTGGCCCCTTAGAGACTAACACATTTATTTCAGCAGAAGCTTTCGTAGGCTACAGCCCACTTCATCGGATGCGTAGAATGGAACAGACAGTAGGAAGATGCATATTTTATATATATATATACACACATACAGAGAACATGAAAAGGTGGAAGTTGCCATACCAACTCTAAAAGGCTATTTAACAAAAATGAGCTATTATCAGCAGGAGAAAAAAACTCTTTTGTAGTGATAATCAAGATGGCCCATTTCAGACAGTTGACAAGATGGTGTGAGGACACTGAACATGGGGAAATAGATTCAATTTCTGTAATGACCCAGCCATTCCTAGTCTCTGTTTAACCCTAGATTGATGGTATCCAATTTGCAAATTAATTCCAGTTCAGCACCTTCTCATTGGGGGGGGTCTCTTTTTGAAATTTTTCTGTTACAAAATCGCCACCTTTAAGTCTGTTATTGAGTGTCCAGGGAGATTGACGTGTTCTCCGACTGGTTTTTGACTGTTATGAGTCCTGATGTCAGATTTGTGTCTATTCTTTTGTGTAGAGACTGTCTGGTCTGGCCAGTGGACCTGGCAAAGGGCAGTGAATTTAGCCTACTTTAATTGAATTGGCTCTTTAGAGTTGGTAAGGCAACTCCCATCTTTCCATGGACTGTGTGTATATCTCCTCTGACTGTATTTTCCACTCCATTCAGCTGATGAAGTGGGTTCTAGCCCAGGAAAGCCGATGCCCCAATAAGTCGGTTAGTCTCTAAAGTGTCACAAGGACTCCTTGTTGTTACTGCCTGGGTTGACAGGGTGGGGTTCATGCTACAGTGTTAAAAATCACTGCATAGATGTTTGACTTTCCTTTAAGATCTCGCTTCGTATTCTTTGGTGAACCCCCTCCAATAAACTGTGAAGCCGACACGGATTATTTTTACCCCTGCATCATAAGCCCAGGACCGTCACTCCCAGCTCTGAGACTTAGGCCATGGGACGCATAGATGAACCCTTAAAACACCAGACGCTGCTCAACCTACAACATTTGATTTTCTCCCTGTACCCAGTCAGATTGGCCTGAACTAGCCAGAGTTTTTCCCCCAGGCTGGAGAGCGCGAAGGAGACGCTGCAGGAGGGAAGGAGTTTAATGGCACAGGCAGAGGAGGGATGAGCGGGGCTAATATGAGAAGCAACTCCTGGCCTTAGCTCTGGAGTCACAACCAGGCTCCATAATAACAACACCCCTTGCTCCTCGCCTAGGATCGAGGTGCCCCGGCTTTGCCAGCAGAGTCCCCCGCCTCCATGGAGATCTCTAGCCCATGGTGCTAGGGTGACCAGATGTCCCAATTTTATAGGGACAGTCCTGATTTTGGGGTCTTTTTCTTAGATAGGCTCCTATTATCCCCCACCTCTTGTCTTGATTTTTCACATTTGCTGTCTGGTCACCCTACATGGCACTGACATGCTTCCTGGTGACTCTTCGGGGCTCACGCACCCCTCAGACAGCCGCTCCCGGCTGGGGACACTCCTCCCAGAGTTGACAGGCCCCGCTAGGAAGCGATTTCTGTGAGTCCCTGAGATTTGACAGCATTTCTGCTCCGGGCCTAGCTCTCCCTGACTGGCTGGACCGGCTGGGAGAGCCGGGTTCGCCCCTCCCAGCGCATGCGGGGACATGGTCTGTGTCCACGTCCCTTCCCCGCCATTCCTGGGACGGGGAACAGCAGCCCCGGGGTCCCTCCCTTCGCCCCCCCGAAGGGCAGAGGAGCGAGAGCCCATGGCCTCCCCCAGGACAGCTCCGCACACCCAGCCAATAAAAATATGCCCCTGGGGTGAGGTGCTAAGTCCCCCTCACCCCACCACTGGGGCAGTGTCAATTACTTCAGTGCTGGGGCCTGATGAGTCGGGCCTCCCCCATTCTGGGGGGGCACAATCTAAAGGGCAGGACATGTGACCACCCCGTGTGTCTCCCCTGCACCCAGCCCGGAGCTGCCACGGTCTCCCTGCCCCATGTTTTCTGTGGGGGCGGAGGGGAGAGATCTATCCTCCCGCCACTACCCCTCTGCCTCGGCACATTCGGTCCCTCTCCCTGCAGCAGGCCAATCTGGGGAGATGGCCAGTGAACGATGGCCACAATCTTCAGGAAAAATAATGAGGAGTCCGGTGGTACCTTAAAGACGAACAGATTTATTTGGGCGTAAGCTTTCGTGGGTAAAAAACCCACTTCTTCAGATGCATGGAGTGAAAATGACAGATGCAGACATTATTATCCTGTCAGTATATATTGCCTGCACCTGTAATTTTCACTCCATGCATCTGAAGAAATGGGGTTTTTTTACCCACAAAAAGTTACACCCAAATCTGTCAGTCTTTAAGGTGCCACCAGACTCCTCATTGCTTTTGTGGACACAGACGAACACGGCGACCCCTCTGAATCTTCAGCAAGGGAGACTGAGGCTGGAGATTAAGAAACACTTTCTCACGCTCGGGGCAGTGAAACTCTAAGGGAGGCTGTGGGATCCCTGTCGTTGGGAGTTTGTAAGAACAGCTTGGACAGATCCCAGTCAGGGATGGTCTAGGCCAGGCCTGCACAACATGCGGCCTGGGGGCCACATGCAGCCCGCAAGGGTTCACTGTGTGCCCCATAGGGGTGGGGCAAGACAAGCGGTGGGGTGGGGGGGAAGCAGATGGGGGTGGGACGAGAGTGGGGCTTTTCGGCCCGCAGCTGGGTTTTTTTGAGGTAATATGGCTCTCGCTGCTTTCTGAGTTGTGCAGGCCTGGTCTAGGCCCTGCTCTAGTGCAGGGAGCTGGACTAGATGACCTCTCAAAGTCCCTTCCCACCCTCCATTACTCCGAGTCTAGGTGACAGGTGTTCTGTCACTTGGTCCAGGGCCCGGGGGGGCTCTAACCATGGTGTGTGGCATATGGCGGAGTTAACAATGTTAGTGATCACAGCCAATGTTCCCGCTAATTTTTGACAGGCTGTGTGTGCAAAAAATTTCTTCTGTGCACATTTTTGTGCTTCTGTGTAAATGTCTGTGTGCGCGGTGTTTCGCCATGTGCGCAGGGTTAAGGATCTGGGTGCATGTGCACACACACACAAGCACACAGCTCAGAGGGAACAGTGATCACAGCAGCTGGTGTCATAGAATCATAGACGATCAGGGTGGGAAGGGACCTCAGGAGGGATCTAGTCCAACCCCCTGCTCAAAGCAGGATCAATCCCCAGATAAATCATCCCAGCCAGGGCTTTGTCAAGCCTGACCTTAAAAACCTCTAGGGAAGGAGATTCTACCTCCGCCCTAGGGACCCATTCCAGTGCTTCACCACCCTCCTAGGGAAATAGTGTTTCCTAATATCCAACCTAAACCTCCCCCACTGCAACTTGAGACCATTACTCCTTGTTCTGTCATCTGCTACCACTGAGAACAGTCTAGATCCATCCTCTTTGAACCCCCTTTCAGGTCGTTGAAAGCAGCTATCAAATCTCCCCTCATTCTTCTCTTCTGTAGACTAAACAATCCCAGTTCTCTCAGCCTCCCCTCATAAGTCATGTGCTCCAGGCCCCTGATCATTTTTCTTGCCCTTCTCTGGACTCTTTCCAATTTTTCCACATCCTTCTTGTAGTGTGGGCCCCAAAACTGGACCCAGTTCTCCAGATGAGGCCTCACCAATGTCGAATAGAGGGGAACAATCACGTCCCTCGATCTGCTGGCAATGCCCCTACTTATACAGCCCAAAATGCCGTTATCCTTCTTGGCAACAAGGACACACTGTTGACTCATGTCCAGCTTCTCATCCACTGTAACCCCGAGGTCCTTTTCTGCAGAACTGCTGCCTGGCTATTCGGTCCCTAGTCTGTTTCCAGCCAATTGAATGCCATAGGAAAATGCTCTGCATACGGAAAGGAGCAGAGAGGTCCCACGGGGAGGTGGATCTCACCATGGATAAAATATCAGCTACATGTACTGTACCTGCATAGAGCTGGGCGATTCTCCACCCTGCAAGCAAACACAGACAGAGGAGTGAGAACACCCATGAACACAGACACATTGAACAGGAAACAACCCTCGCGTGAGGGTGATACTGAGGGGGATGGGACTTACTGATCTCAGCCTGGAGTTTGGCTAAAAGAAAAACACAGATAAACGAGTCAGAGTCACATTCTGTTGCAGAAAGAAAGCGAGTCAAAAATACTTTAAAGCAGAGAAATTACAATCCTTAGACTCAGCCAGGAGGCTACATCAGCAGCCAGACCCTGGCACCTCCTGGGTAACAAAGGAATCAGCAAGGGGAGAAACACAGAAACCCCATCCTGTCACCTGGCCAGGAGCAAGGGGTTGTTGGAGCCAAAGAGGGACCCTTCAGCAAAGTGAAAATATTAAAATATGAACCCTGTAAAGTAAGTATAAAGAAAGGCACATTGGGTGAAGTGTATGATGGGAATGAATAGGCTAAAGTTTAACTAGAAGATTGAAAGGCCAGAGACATAAAACAAATGCCAGGGAATTATTTCAATCTATCAGAATCAGAAAGCCTGTGAGAAATTCAATAGGTCCCCTGGATCAGCAGGGATAAGGGGAACAATTGAGGAAGGTGAGGACAATGGTGAGAGAATAACTGATTTCTTTATATTGATTATCACTATAAAGGGTGTTGGTGAGAGACATGCTGTGGTAGATTACTCACACTCTTCACACTATTGTAATAATCTTTGTACAAAGGTATCATTTGAAAAGTCATAATTTGCTGATCATTATTGTCCTAGTAAAATATGTGTGACAACTTTGTATGTGATGTTTCAAGATTCCCCTGTACAGTGTTATTAAACCAAGTTCCAAGCCCCAGAGCTGAGCCCTAAACTGAAGTTGGCAAACAGGTCTGTCCTAAACAAAGGAATGTGTGCTCTGCTTAATTTACATTAATCAAGCAAGAAGGGAAGACACAGGAAGAAAAATACTCTCAGGAAATACTCTTCCACAGAAATTCTTTGACTCAGCTGGAAATGTTTTTACAAGGTGTGTGTGCGGGGGAAGACAACTGAAACTATAAAAAAGAGGGAAACCACCCTAAGGCACCCCCTTTTCTGTGTCCTTGCTCATTACATTCACTGCACCTGAAGAGAAAAAGGAAGGAATCATTGGACTCTGGAAAAGGGGACCTGACCTGAGAGTTTAGTCAGTAATCTGCTGGAGAATGTGATGAGAAACTGCCTGACTGGTTAAATAAGGAAAAGTTATTTACTTGTTCCCATAATAGAAGAACTAGGGGCCACCCATTGAAATTAGTGGGCAGCATGTTTAAAACAAATCAAAGGAAGTTCTTCTTCACACAGCGCACAGTCAACCTGTGGAACTCCTTGCCGGAGGAGGCTGTGAAGGCTAGGGACTAGAACAGGGTTTAAAAGGGAACTGGATAAATTCATGGAGGTTAAGTCCATTAATGGCTGTTAGCCAGGCTGGGTAAGGAATGGTGTCCCTAGTCTCTGTTTGTCAGAGGGGGGTGATGGATGGCAGGAGAGAGATCACTTGATCTTTACCTGTTAGGTTCACTCACTCCGGGGCACCTGGCATCGGCCCCTGTCGGTAGACAGGATACTGGGCTGGATGGACCTTTGCTCTGACCCAGTACGGCCTTTCTTATGTTCTTATGACTTTAATATAGTTTGTTAAGTTAGGCTTTAATAAACATCTTATCTTTATTTTTCTTGTAACCATTTCTGATTTTTATGCCTCATCACCTGTACTCACTTAAAATCTCTCTCTCTCTGTAGTTAATAAATTTGTTTTACTGATTTATCTAAACCAGTGTGTTGAAATTGAAGTATATGAATAATTATGTGAGAGAATAACATGGCATATTATTCCCTTAAAGGAAATAATGTCTTAGAATATTTTATATTGTCCAGGAGAGTGGTGGGCAGTGCAGGACACACATTTCTGGGGGGAAGTTTGAGACTGGGGGTGTTCTGGGGTCACTGAGTACAACTGAGGCTGGAGAGATCCAGAGTTTAACCAAGGTGTGGCGTGCATGCTGAAAAGCTGTTTGTGAGCGGCCCAGGTGGGAGCTACTTCAGCAAGGCATTGCAAGGCACCCAGGACTGCAGAGCAGAGAAGACACAGCTCCCCACTGCTCTGGACGGTCAGATGCAAGCTGGACTTCAGAACTGTGCTGGTATGCTGCTGGATGAAGAAAGTGGTCAGTAGAAGCATGTGACTACGAGAACCAGGCAGAGGAAAAGACGGGCTAGTGAAGGAGAAATAGATCTCAGGAACAGGTATGATGATTTAGAAACTGAGGAAGGAGAGCAGCAGGTAGCAACAGAAGATGAGAGGGCCAGGAAGAAGAGAAGAATGGCTAGTTGTACAAGAAGAGGAAAGCGTCAATGGAGATAGCCAGAGTTTGGCGCTCCGGGAGGATAAAGGATGACTTGCAGAAAATTACAAGGGAGAACAGAAACCAAGAAGACCAGAAACCGGAAAGAACAGAAGGAGGAAGACCAGAGAATCACAACACTGGAAAAGGCAAGTCTACATGACTGGGGACTCCTTGCTGAGAAGAACAGGCAGGCCTGTAACCAGAGATGATCCGGAGAGCAGAAGGGTGAGCTCTCTGCTGGGTGCTAAGATACGGGACAGTAACAAGAGTTAATGCAACAAGAGTAACAAGAGTTACTTCCACTTCATGCATCCGACGAAGTGGGTATTATCCCACGAAAGCTTATGCTCTAATACTTTGGTTAGTCTTTAAGGTGCCACAGGACTCCTTGTCACTCCTGCAAGAGTTAATGCAGTTAGATATCCACTTGGAAAGCCTCTGGTTAGAGATTGTCGACCTTTTTGATCTGCCTGCTAGTGAGAAGAATAACTTGTCAGTCTTTCTGAAGAGCTTTGTTCTGTCTAGAGAGAAGGGGAGAGCTCTTCTGAGATCCAGAGTGTGCAGCAGTGCATCCTGGGGATTTAGACGCAGTTTGGAACAGCAGGCAGGCTGACTGAGATGGAATCTGGAAGAAACCTGAGGTAAGAATTTGATCCCCGAGTGCCGTTCCCGTCAACTCCGGAACTCCACAGCATGACCGTGTCCTTAAAAAACACAGTGAAAAGGAGTATGGGCCCCTATTTCTGTAACCTGGAATGCCTTCTTCATTGACAAATGGAGCAGTGAGCAGCTAGCCAGAGGTTTGAAGAGCAGTCTTGTGAGGCATCTGAGATCCCATACTGGGGTAAGGCACTGGACTAACAGATAGAGATTTCCTAGTCTTCTGAGGAATCTCGCTGTGGTCAGGTGGGCAAATATGGACTAGCCCTCTGTTGAGGGGTGAAAAGCCATGATGGGTGCAAGGTGGACGCTTATGGGTCTCATTGATAGACCCAGTGTTTCCAAAGCTAGGCTGTAGTCTAGTAGATCCGGAAGCAGTGTGGTCACTGGGGAAAACTGACGACCTGTGTCCATTGTTGAGAATATGTTTGCCTGGCACAGGTCAGAAATATTAGAATAGCTCTGGGTCTGTCTTTCTTCATTTTGAACACACCTGTGGCTGTTAGGGCAGTCAGTAGGAATGTATACAGTAGGGTTGATGACCGCTGAAGGGGAAACAGTTCCCCTAAGGTTTGGTGACCCAGCCTGCCCCTTGAGCAGAAATGGATCCCAGTGATGGTGAGCTGGTTTAGTTTGCATCAGTTCCAGCGTTTGACAACCTCGGTGCAAAGGGAGGGGGACCTGGGTCCTTACTGGCAGCTGATGTAAAACATGCACGATATATTGTGCCTCGTGTGCTTGCTCTTGACTAGTGGTAGGAACTGCAGGCAGGCAGTCTGCCATCAGGCGCACCCAGGAGACTGATGGTGTGACAAAGCTCTGTCCTTATCTTCGTGGATCCTGCGTTTCCTGGCGGATTTTCACTAGCCTCAGCGGCTCACTGTGACCCTCCACGTGGCCCTTCTCTCTCTGGAGACAAGGTCACAGTCTATTGAGCCATTTTCATCACAAACCAGTGAGGAGAAGCTATCCTTCCTGGCACAGTCTCTATTGTCTCCCAATCTCAGAGACTAATTAGGGGAGGCAGAAATGGGGGAGCCCAGGCCCACCCTCTACTCTGGGCTCCAGCCCAGGGACCCTAATAGTATCAGCTAAGATGGCTGACCTTTTATCCACAAAACACAATACAATTCCCTGGGGTACTTCCCCACAGCAGTCCCTGCTTCTTCAAACTCCACTTCACCCTTACCTCAGGGCCTCCTTCCTTCAGTATGATATGTTGTCCACCACTCAGTCTCACCAACAGCACAACTTCCTCCCACAGCTCCTGACACCCACAAGCCACCTGACTCTTGGGTCTTCGAGGGACCAGACATCCATCCATGTTCTCCAAGTCATTCTAAACCAGTAAGTCCAGCCAGGCAAGGTGTGTTAGTTTATCTTTGTTTTTCCACTTGTGAATCTTTCCTTTGCTAGAGGGGGTTTAACACTATTTTTCTCTGTAACTTTAAAACTAAAGCTAGAGGGGATTCCTCTGTGGTGTTGTTTTTTTAATCTTCTGGTAACACTGTAAAGTTAACTTCCATCCTGATTTTAGAGCAGTGATTCTGTTCCTTTTCTTTAATTAAAATTCTTCTTTTAAATCTCTGACTGATTTTCCCATTGTTTTAAAGATCGAGGGGTTTGGGTCTGTGCTCACCTGTAATGATTGGTGAGGGTTTTATTCTCAAGCCTTTCTCAGGAAGAGGGTGTAGGGCTTGGGGAGATTTGAGGGGAATAGGAACTCCAAGTGGTCCTTTCCCTGCCTGATTCTTTGTTTAACTCACTTGGCAGTGGCAGTGATACCATCCAAGGACATAGGAAACTTGTGCCTTGGGGAAGTTTTTAACCTAAGCCGGTAAAATAAGCTTAGGGGATCTTTCATATGAGTCCCCACATCGGTACCCAAGAGTTCAGAGTGGGGAGGAAACCCTGACAGCCCGTTGTTAGAGTGACCACTGTGTGGGGAGGATGTGTGAAGGAAACTCCTGTGAAGGGATTGTTCCACAAAGGTAGGCACAGAAAGAAGCATATTTAGACTGTGCCAGCTGGGTGAATAGATGGTTCTGTCACCCTTGAAGGCAGCACATTTGAAGTCTGCAATATTCTGCCATGTGCCCCAGTAATTGAATCCAGTTACTGACCATAGTTTGAGGCCTGAGCCGAATTGTGTTTGCTATGTTGGAAAGAGCCACAAATCAGTGTCAAGGAAGGTAGGCTTTTGGAAAAGACCCTGGGGGTGCATGATAGGATGAAGAGGCACATTTGGTATTGAAAGTGGTCCTGGATCACTATCAAATGGAAGAATTGTTTGTCGGATGGGTGGAGAGCATTGTGGAAATACGCATCGTGAAGCCTGCGGGCTTAGAATTAATCCCCTTGTTCTAATGTCACCATTTTGAACTTCTGTGCCTTCAGCTAGGTGTTGAGTAGTCTCAGATCTGGGATGGGTTTCCATCCTCCATTCTTTTTTGGTACCAGGAAGTACCCTGAATAAAACCCCTTCTCTCTGCTTTATGGGGACTGGTTCTATAGCTCCCATGACTAAGAGATTGTTTATTTCTTGATGAAGCATGCTGTCATGAGAAGGGTCCCTGAAGAGGGACAGGCCGGGAGGTTCATTGGTGGAAGCGAGGTAAAGTGGATTGTGTAACCTGTAATGATGATTTCTGTGACGGGGTATACAGGCCCCTCACTGGATATGACGAGGTTAAGCCGCATTCTTGATAACAGGAGCCGTGCCCCCTCGTCCCTTCCGGGCTCGCTCCACCAGCTGCTGCAGTATAAAAGGTAGCAACTCAGCTCAGTCAGGGCTGACCGCCGAGAAGGAAGGACGCAGCCGGGAAGCCAGCGACACGGTAAGGTAAGCCACACTGCAATGAACCATTACAGCTATTCACACAGGTTACTGGGTTCTCTATGCTCAGGAAAGAAGACCTGTGCATCACTGTGGCCACCTCTGTGAAGATCTCTTCTGAATGCGTAGCAGTGATTTAAAGAAGGAGAAATTAAAACAACTACAGCTCTGAAGGCAGGATGATGATAGGAAGAGTGATTGAAAGAGGTGGAACATTTTAGTTTACAGAGGAGACATGTCAGAGGAAAACAAAAGAGTGAGAGAGAGAGAGAAATTAGGTGCTCATATCTATCTTCTTTCCTAATACAAAAATAAGAGGATACCCAAATGCACCAAAAGGCAGCAAATCTCAAACTATAAGAGGCAATGGTATTTTATATGATGCATCATTAGCCTGTCAAACTCCTTCCCACAAGATAGCCTTGAGGCTAAGCAGTAAAACAAAAGGATATTTACATGGCTAAAGAGAACATGAAGATTTGCACAAGGTAGGATTAAAAACAAAATGGACAAGCAAAGAAAAATGCGAAAGCATTCAAAAAGGCCCAGGCATTGATATGGAAAGGGAAATATCCAGAGTTATGACCATTCTCAAAAACAGAAGCTCCCCTCCTGCTTCAGGGCACAAGGCAAACACTAACTGATGTGGGTCAGGAAGGAACTTTCCTGGAGGCAGGTTAGTCCGTCATTGGGCGTAAGTGGGTTTCTCGCACCTTCTCCTGAAGCAGCAAGTGGATTTTGGGGGAATAGGAACAGAGGCAGGATCCCAGACTAGTTGAGCCTGAGTCTGATTTGCTCTGACAACAACTTGTGTGTTCTGAAAAGTTTCCGTTTTAGAGCCTGGTTCAGCGAAAGACTTAAGCACATGCTGGATCGAGCTGGACAGACTCATGGCTTAAAGTGCACCACGTACTCAGCTACCCTGCTGCACAGGGTTTAGGGTGAGGGGTCTCAGGGCCCTTCATCCCACTCCCCGTCCAGACCGGTATCTCGTCCCTGATCCAGCCAGCCCCCATGCAGCCAGACACCTCGCTCCACCACTCCCCTCCTCCCCTGGTCATAACCCTCTTGATTTTGGTGAGAATCAGAAAAATGGAAATGGATCTTCCCGGGGGGTGGGGGTGTGTGCGCGCGCGTGCATGTGCGTGTCACTGCCCCCTGCTGGAGGGGACAGGCCCTGCTCTGAGTGTGTGTGTCCCCTGCTGCCTCCTGCTGGAGGGAACGGGCCCTGCTCTGTGGGGGGGAATAGGTTGGGGGGGACCCTGCCACCCCCTGCTGGAGGGAACAGGCCCTGCTCTGTGTGTGTGTGTGTGTGTGTGTGTGTGTGTGTGTGTGTGTGTGTGTGTGTGTGTGTGTGTGTGTGTGTAAAGGACTTGGCCACAGTGAGACTGACGGCTCACCTGGGTGTACAGATCAGCCTACATGAGCAACAAAGCGTGTCCCGCTCTATATATTATGGCAGTGCCTAGACCAGGGGTCTCAAAATCCTGGCCCGCGGGCCATCTGCAGCCCGAGACCATCCCCGCTGGCCATGTCTGCTGCAGGTGCCGCCGCCCCAGCTGGGGGAGAGGGACAGAGATACCATCACTGGTCTTTTATTTAGTCAGTTTTATTATTGCTCAGAAATTTGAAATAAAAAATGTAATAGAACCATTTTCTTTTCTGATCGCCATCCTCAGTGACATTACTGGCCTGTTGGGAGGATTTTAGGACCGGCCCTAAGGTAAACTGTGTATGAGACCCCTGGCTTAGACCTTAGCAACCGGCCTACGCCAGTGCCGGCCATAGACACAGAGGAGACGCCAGTCCCTGCCCCAAAGAACTCACAGTCTAACCAAACAAGACCGGCACAGGGTGGGGAAGGGACTGAACACACAAGCAGAGTGATCACAGCAATGGCACAAATGGCACGTCAGTGCCACCATTTAACAGTCATACTGTGCTGTGCAAGGATGAGCTACATGGAAAGGAAGGGGAGGGGAACAGGACGGGGGTGATGGGGTGAGGTTGGGGTGACAGAGACAAGGGGCATAGGGTGACCAGATAGTAAGTGTGAAAAATTGGGATGGGGTGGGAGGTAATAGGAGCCTATATAAGAAAAAGACCCCAAAATTGAGACTGTCCCTATAACATCGGGACATCCAGTTTCCCTAAAGGGGCAGAGTTTCTCTGCACATAGCACAAAGTAAACTGACTTTCTGTTCAAGGACAGGTGGGAGAGCACTTCAGTCTCTCTGGTCATTCAGTAACAGACCTAAAAGTAGCAATTCTTTGGCAAGAAAACTTCAAGAACAGACTCCAGTGAGAAACAGCAGATCTGGAATTAATTTGAAAACTGGATACCATTACATTAGGTCTGAATAAAGACTGGGAGTAGCTGGGTCATTACACAAACTGAAACTATTTCCCCATGCTAAATTTTCCCCTCGCACCTTCTTGTCAACTGTTTGAAATGGGCCATCTAGATTATCACTGCAAAAGTTTTTTTTCTCCTGCTGATAATAGCTCATCTTAATTGATTAGTCTCTTAGGGTTAGTATGGCAACATCCACCTTTTCATGTTCTCTGTATATCGATCTATCTTCCTACTGTATCTCCCACTCCATGCCTCTGATGAAGTGTGTTTTAGCCCATGATAGCTTATGCCCAAATAAATTGGTTAGTCTCTAAGGTGCCACAAGGACTCCTCATTGTTTTTGCAGATACAGATTAACACGGCTACTACTCTGAAACCTTTCTGTTCACAGTGAGAGTTCTGAACAGTTCCACTGGAGGTCTATGAAACTTGTTGCAAAGTCTGAGATTCCCGCCCCCCATAAACAAAGGGACCTTACCTTTCTCTGCAAGGTGTGCCTCTGAAAATAAATAACAAGAGAGCTGTATTACGTGGTCGAAAATTGAACTTCAATTATTGCAAACAAATTGGGAATAATTTTTCTACTGGTAGAAAGTGGGCCCAGCGCAGGGAGACACCCCCAGCCAAGAGGCCTTGCAGGGCGAGGGCGATGCTGGGAAGAAGGGTCCTATCACCTGGGCGGGGAGGAGCGGGGAGCACCATCAGAGCATGCGTTGACCCGAGGTGTCCTCGCAACACCGCCAGGGCCTGGGACGTGTGAGGAACAGACCGAACTGCCCTGACATTCCAGAGAGGCTGGTTGTGGTGTCCCCGGGCCCACAGGGCAGGGTAACGGGTTTTCCTTTCGCCTTTCCCATTTTCTCCTTATTTTTTTTGCTTAGTTTATTAAACACCATAGTTGCTGTTTAATAAATGGTATTTGCTTGAACTGTATGTTATTTAATTACTTAAGCTCAGTATTAATGTGGTCACAAGAACAAATGGATATAAACTGGCCAACAGGAAGTTTAGACTCGAAATGAGGCGAAGGTTTCTAACCATCCGAGGAGTGAAATTCTGGAACAGCCTCCCAAGGGAAGCAGTGGGGGAAAAAGACCTATCTGGCTTCAAGACGAAGCTTGATGAGTTTATGGAGGAGATGGTGTGATGGGATATCATAATTTTGGCAACTGATCTTTGACTATGGTAATAGATGGGACTGGTGGCATAGGATGGGAAGTTGGATGGGATGGGATCTGAGTTACTACAGGGAATTCTTTCCTGGGTGTCTGGCTGGTGAGTCGTGTCCACATGCTCAGGGTTCAGCCGATCGCCATATTTGGGGCCAGGAAGGAATTTTCCTCCAGGGCAGATTGGCAGAGGCCCTGGAGGTTTTTCGCCTTCCTCTGCAGCATGGGGCACGGTTCACTTGCTGGAGGAGTCTCTGACCTTGAAGAACTTAAACCATGATTGGTGGACTTCAGTAGTTCAGATATAGGTGAGAAGTATCTTGCAGGAATAGGTGGGTAAAATTCTGTGGCCTGCGTTGTGCAGGAGGTCAGACTAGATGATCATAATGGTCCCTTCTGACCTTAAAGTCGATGAGTCTATGAGATTTATTTGGGGGAAAATCAGAAAAGCCCGAGTTTAATGGAAATTAGTTTTTTCCCCCAGTTTTCTGCTTTTCTCCAAAGTCAGGAGGGTTATGGCCAGAGATGGGGGCAAAGGGAGAGGGACCCAGCCAGATACACCACTGGGCCTATATAAGCAAAAGTGTCTACAACCCTTTAGTTAAAGAATTGCCCCACAATTGTGCTGCATGGTTTAAACTCTTAGGGTGAGATTCTGTACCTGGAACCTGCAGCCCACGGGCCATGTGAGGGTGAAGGTGACTTTCAATCCCCCCACCCACAGCCTCCTGATTCTGGGTGCTCTGGATGCTAAAGCAGCCACCAATTAAACTTGAGGCTTCTCTGCAGGGGAAGGTTACACCAGTGTAAGGTAAGGGAGAAATTTAAACCACTCTTGTTTTATGGGTACAGCGTACCGGGTCAGCTCTCTTACTCAGGATTTTTATGGCTTAGCATATTCTCTCACCGCTGATCGTTATAGCAGAAACATCCAGGTCGTGTGCTTCTCTGTCATAGCCCCACCCCTGCACCATCCTCACCCCACCCCAATTCCACCCCCTTCCCCCAGTCCCTGCCCTTGCCCCATTTCTTTACCGCCTGTTCCCCAGAGTGTGCTGCATCCCCACTCCTCCCCCTTCCTCCCGGAAAGTCCTAGGCGCCACCAAACAGCTGTTAGGTGGTGAGCGGGAAGCCCCAGGAGGGGGAGGAGCAGGGACGCGGCGCTCTCAGGAAAGGAGGAGGCTTGGGCTCTGGTGCTGATATGGAGACAGACCCCGTCACCCACTCAGACACTAGCAGGTTATTTGTAATTGTTCCAGCCCATGTGTGTGTTTTGCACTTTCTCCAGCACACACGTAGCCCCCTCAGAATTGTCTCTGTGCAAATACCTTCCCCCACGATAGCTACTGAAATGCGGGTTTATGATTTCCCACCCATCACGGCTCCCCGCTGCTCTGCCATGTGCCAACTACAGTCCACACAGCTCTACAGCCGCATTTTTGGGAAACAATCACATATAACCTTTAACCCACGCCACTGGTTCCACACACCGACCTTTCTGTCTCTTCAGTTCCGATTCCAGGGTCTCTAGGGGGAGAAAATGGGGACAGGTTAGATTTCACCCTATTGTGTTTATGAGACTAACCCTCCTGTCAGTTGATGGAACAGAACCAGACACTGACCTTTCTCTCTCCCCAGCTCAGATTGCAGGGTATCTAGGGGGAGAAAAAGGGGAGAGGTGAGATTTCAGTCCATCCCTTTGATGACGATGTTCCCATTATCGTTTAATGCAACTCTGCTGTGGTTACGAAAGAGAGAAACAAGAACACGTAGCCAGGCACACTGGTCATACAGATCTGTCGGTCTGTGGAGGTCCCTGAACTCAGACCTGGCTATCATGGGAGGGGAGCGGAGAAGGTCTCTGTTAATCCAGTTCCTTTTCGGCTGCCCTCTCAGCCTGTCTCCTGAATCGCCCCGGCTCCTGACTTTGGGGATGGGGGACCTTTGAGAAGGGCACTGTCTGGGATTCTCTGCTTGGTGCCCCCCTTCTGCTGACTCCGTGGGTGCTCTTTATTTTAAACCTATGACTCTCACTCCTGTCCCTGTTTAATTATTGGTTGTCCTACTGATTAGTTGAATCCTGGGTTTAGTGGCTCCTCCCCTTAGGCTGAAGGAGGGGCCTCCTGATAGGCTGGATAGGGACCCCTTTCCCACAACTCAATCGGTGGGGCTAGGGGAGGGAAGAGCGTGATGGGAACGGGGCATTGACTTGAGCTGGGTCAGAGGCGGGGTCTGGTAGGACAACTCCAGACTTTGAGAGAAATGCCTGCCCCGGTCCTTATGGCACCTAGTGTTGGGGATGAAGGCATATTTGGACCCGATAGACGCCTGCTGTGAGTCGTAAGAGTCTGTCCTGCCGAGTTTAACCGTGTGAGCATAAGTAGAATTGTGCATGTGTAAGAAATTGCCAAGTAATCATGACAGTGAGGAAAATAAAAGCTAAGCTAAACACTTTGGAAAGGCCAGTTGGAATTAGCACTAAACCTGTACTAACGGGGGAGGAGAGTTAACAGGGAAATGAGGCTCGTACATATGCATAAGTAAAGAGAACAAAAAGAAAAATGGCATAACAAAGGGAGGTTAAAGCTGTACTGTCCGGTGCCGGAAGCGACTAGTGAGACCATCCTCATGAGCAATTACTTGTAAGTAATTGATAACCACTTGCTGAGTGTTTTGCCCTAATAATGATTGGTTAGACCCATCGGCTTAGTAAGCGAATCCCACTCCAAGAGAGGGACGAAGCCAGGCGGCCTGCAGAGCCTGCTCCGCTCACGAGAGCCTCGGGGCCTGGCTACAGGAGAAAAGCACTCAGGGCTGACTTCATTAAGTAGCTAACAAGCCCAGCGAAGGGCTCAGCTGAAGGTTAGGAACTGAAGATGTTGCCAGAAGAGCTCCCAAGAGAGCCGATCGGCAGAAGCTCCCTCCCAGAGCGGGGGGCTTGGAAGATGTGCTCCTAGAGAGCGGGGTTCCCCTCAGGGAGAATTTGGAGCTCCTCAAGATGGCAGCAGCGGGACTGAAGGCTGCAGAGCCGCTCCCGGCTGGGGAAAGAGGCGGTCGAGAAGGGAGGTCCAGTCTGAACTGAAGGAAGGCTAACGACTCCTGACTTGAGGCGTGAGCGTGAGAGCCAGTGGCTGGGGCACAGAGAGGGAAGAGCATTTGTTTTCTGGTTTATTCGGACGCCGATCGAGTAGACCCCAAGCAGGGCAATTTTGTGTCCCACCTTTTCAGGGTGCGTGGAGTAACTTGAGGAGGGTAAACTGAGGCAGGGTGCTTGCCAGGCCACCCTGAGCCAGCTGCGGGGGGCTCTGAGCAGATCTCTGCTCCCTCGCCTCTCTGTTGGCTTCCCAGCACCGACTGCCCCTCCCGTTATTCCTGCGCTAACATGGAGCATCTGTGCCAGGACCTATGTCCACCTGCAGCCCATTAGATCAACTTGTGTGACAGTCCCCTAGCCTTTTGAGACTCAGCTCCCCCACCCCTCTCCCTCCACTCCTGCCCAGTGTCCTTCTGGTTACTGGAACAGTGAACAGATTCTCCTGTGGTTAATTTAAATCACTCTTGTTTTATGGGTACAGCGTACCAGGTCAGCTCTCTCATTTGGGATTTTTATGGCTTAGCATATGGCTAGCGTTGACCAGTTCGCAGCGCGTCACCAACTCTCCTGGTGACCTTGGATAAGTCACTGAATCTTTCCGTGTTTCCGTTTCCCATCTGTGAAATAGGAGGAACTGTCCCTCCTCTCCCTCACTGTCATAATCATACAGTAGCCGAGAATTCCTGCTTACCTGTAAGGAGTTAAGAAGCTAAAAGAAACCTGTTTGGCACCCGACCAAAAGGACCAATGGGGGCCGAAGATGCTTTCAAACCTAGGGGGAGGGAAAATGCTTTTTCTGTGTCTCTCGTTTGTTTTGGGGATTTCAAAGAAGCCAGACCAGTTTCTTCTCTCCACCTAATTCTATATTCTCTAACCAGAAATCAGTAAGTAATTTAGCCAGGCAAGGCGGCTTAAGTTTTATATTTCTTTCTCACTTGTGAATTTCTCAGGCTTTTAGGGAAATACCCCTGTTTTCTTTGTACTTTGAACTCAGCAGAAAGGGGGAATTCCTCTGTGGTGTGGGGTTTTTCTTTGATTCTTTTTGTGATTGTAGAGTGTTTTTTCCACTGATTCCTATACAGCTATTTTGTTTCTCTCCTTTTCCTTTAATTAAAATCTTTCTTTTAAGAATCCAACTGCTTTGTTTTCCATTGTATAAGATCCAGGGCTTTTGGATCAGGTTAACCTAGGAGAATTGGTGAGGGGTTTTTCTCAAGCCTTTCCCAGGGAGGGAGGTGTAGGCTTGGGGGGATTTTGGGGAAAGAGGGCGGCTCCAAGTGGCCCTGCCCCTAGTTCTTGGGATAACGCTTGGTGGTGGCAGCGTACTGTTCCAGACACAGAAGAAACTTGTGTCTTGGGGAAGTTTTAACCTAAGCTGGTAAAATAAGCTTGGGGGGTTATTTTTCTTTTCGTTTCAAGTGGGTCCCCACATCCGTACCCTAGAATTCAGAGAGAGGAGGGAATCCTGACACTCACTCTGTTCCCGCCTGGTCTATTTAGATGGGTAGCAATTTGGGGAAGGGATGGTCTTCTCTTGTATGTCTTTACAGCTTGAAACACTGGGGCTCCGAGCCTAACTGGAAACTCAGGGCAGAATGCCACGGCTAATAAGTGTATTAGGAGCAGACTCTGCCACACTTGCACTGAGCAGTCTCGCGCCTCGAGTCCCATTGCTCAAGGACAGCAGACTCTGGCTTTTAACGTTGTAATAAAGTCAATTCATTTGATGCTGCTCTCAGATGTCCCAGGTGTGGCAAGCGGTCATGTTACAGGCTGCACCGGCAGTGTAGAGAGGTCATGGGGGAGCTGGAGCCTGAACAGCCAAGCCGGGGGTAGGCAGGGCTTGTAGGCCACTAGACAAGATGGAGAGGCATCCTCTCTTCTCCTTGGAACTAACTTTAGGCCTTTCCCCCTGGAGTGGGGTGGCTGCCCCACGCCTGGAGAACAGGGGTTAAAAGCAGCCAAGCTTGGCTGATTGGGGAAGTAGCAACAGCTTTGGCCAGTTAGGACCCAGCTGGCCCTGATAAGAGGGCTGAGGGCCAGAAGCTGGAGAAATCTCACTCAGGCTCTGGAGTGAGTGGGAAGGGGAGCAGTGTTGAGGAAGGGCAAATGGAGCTGGGGAGCTCCAGCCTGTTAAACCCCCAGGCTGCAGGCCTTGATGAAGGCCTAAGAAATGGTACCGGGGCTGCAGAGGGGCAGCCCAGGGATAGGCAAAGGCAGCAGGTCCTAACCCCTTGCCAATGATGAGCGGCCATGACAGACTGCAGTCTGCCCCAGTGAGCGGGGACTGGATGATGAGTGGCAGTGGCCACTGAGGCAGGGTGGGTTTAGAGGGTTCGGTGTTCCCCTGGGAGGGGAGACCCAGAGTTAGGGGATACTGCTGGGGGCAGAATCCCAAGGTAAAGGGGCACCGGGGTCCAGGAGGGAAACAGGGGCCAGCGGCAGGCGAGACACCAGCCAGCAGAGGGCGCTCCAAGTGCTGAAAGAGCTAACTCCCAAGACGACCAGCAGGAGGCGCTACCCCGGTGAGTCTTCACATCACCACACCTCCATGCAGACAAGCCCTTAATGCAGTTACAGTGGAATAGCTCTTCAGCACTAGCTGTCTGTGTGCACGCTCTCCTTGCGTACTAAGAATGCCCTTGTTTGGTGTAAATTAATCCACTTCGGAAGAACAGAAGTGTGGAATAAGAGTGTCCACAAGGGGAATTAGTGCAGCTTTAAATCCCCACCCTAGCTAGTTCACACCAACTTCCCCGTGAATTCTCCATGTCAACAAGCCCTACATTTGGTGGGAGGAGGTTTGATTTCCTTGTTACTAGCCCCAGAAACCCTTTTAGAATCACCAGCTCCCCTTTCCCTCTTCCTCCTGTATCTGCCAGCACATTCAGCAGGGTTCATTAGCTGGATGTTCCACAAGAAAAGGTTCACAGTGAAATAAACAATTCATTAACTTAATCCGTATCTGCTTTAGTTACCTGTGAATCTTTGGGTTACGTCACGTGCTGAAAAAAACAGAAATGGGAATTTACACCAAAAATACAGACTCAACAAGACAAAAATTGCTAAAAAATTAAGCTATGGAAAAAGAAAACAGAGCTTACTTTGTTCTGCCGGAGGGGTCCATGGGAATGAAAAGGGAGGAAAAGGAATAAAAGCACAAATAAACCGTTAGTAGAGATTATCAATGATAAATAAAACTACCCCATTAAGAACATAAGAACGGCCGTACTGGGTCAGACCAAAGGTCCATCCAGCCCAGTATCCTGTCTGCCGACAGCGGACAATACCAGGTGCCCCGGAGTGAGTGAACCTAACAGGTAATGATCAAGTGATCGCTCTCCTGCCATCCATCATGTGCCTCTGACAAACAGAGGCTAGGGACACCATTCCTTACCCAGCCTGGCTAACAGCCATTAATAGACTTAACCTCTGTGAATTTATCCAGTTCTCTTTTAAACCCTGTTCTGTCCCTAGCCTTCACAGCCTCCTCCGGCAAGGAGTTCCACAGGTTGACTGTGCGCTGTGTGAAGAAGAACTTCCTTTTATTTGTTTTAAACCTGCTGCCCACTAATTTCATTGAGTGGCCCCTAGTTCTTATATTATGGGAACAAGTAAATAACTTTTCCTTATTCACTTTCTCTGTACCACTCATAATTTTATAGACCTCTATCATATCCCCCCTTAGTCTCCTCTTTTCCAAACTGAAAAGTCCTAGTCTCTTTAATCTCTCCTCATATTGGACTTGTTCCAAACTCTTCATCATTGTAGTTGCTCTTCTCTGAACCTTTTCTAATCCCAGTAGATCTTTTTTGAGATGAGGAGACCACATCTGTACGCAGTATTCCAGATGTGGGTGCACCATGGATTTATAAATTACATTGGCTTCAGTGTGAATTTTGCCTGAGTAAGGACAGCAGGATTGGGTCTCTAATTATTAATTAGGGCTTCTGCTATATTGTACCCAATCTTGCATAACCTCCATCCTAGAAATCAACAGGACTGCACCTGTGAGGATCACTCAAGTGAGTCAGGGTGGCAGAATTGGGCCTTTAGTGAAAAAGGGCCAGGTTCCCTCCCATGCTCTGGTTACTTCCCACAGGGATGGTGCAGACCGGCTGAATTGGGCCCTAAGTGGACAGCAGAGAATTCCTCTGGCAAGCAAGTCAATGGTGCAGGCATGTAGCTGTGGTGAGCTTGGAGGGTTGGGCCTTTCTTGTCAGAGATAATTATTGTTGTTAGGAACGGCCAGACTGGATCACAGCAAAGATCCACCTAGCCCAGTGTCCTATCTACCGACAGGGGCCGGTGCCAGGTGCCCCGGAGGGAATGAACAGACCAGGAAATCATCAACTGATCCATCCCCTGTCGCCCATTCCCCACTTCTGGAAGTCAAAGGCCCAGAGTATGGGGTTGCATTCCTGACCATCTTTGCTAACGGTCATTGATGGACACAAGCTCATGAATGTGTCTAGTTCTTTTTAAAAAACAGTTGTAGTTCTGGCCTTCACAGCCTCCCCTGGCCACGAGTTCCAGAAGTCTTGTGTGAAGAAATTATTCCTTTTTGTTGCCCTTCTCTGCACCTTTTCCATTTCTAATGTATCTTTTTTGAAATGGGGTGACCAGAGCTGCACGCACTATTTAAGCTCTGGGCATACCATGGATTTATATAGTGGCATTATTGTAGTTTCTGTGTAATCCCTTTATCAACGGTTCCTAACATTCTGTTGGCTTTTTGACTGTTGCTCCCCATTCAGGGGATATTTTCAGAGAACTATCCACAGTGACTCCAAGATCTTTCCTGAATGATACCAGCTAATTTAGACCCCATCATTTTGTACCTATAGTTGGGATGATGTTTTCCAATGTGCATCACTTTGCATTTATCAACATTAAATTTCATCTGCCATTTTGTGGCCCAGTCACCCAGTTTTGGGAGATCCCCTTTTAATACGGTTTGCTTTGTACTTAACTATCTTGAGTAGTTTCGTATCCTCTGCAAACTTTCCCACCTCACTATTTACCTCTGCTTACTATTACATGATCTCTCTGAAGACAGAAAGTCAAGTTTGTTTGCAGTTTTTCAAGGGTTAATGTGAAAAATAGAACAATATTCATATTTCAGTGCCACAAATTTTCCATTTATTATTTCTAGCTAATATCTGTATATTTGTATGTTATCAGTCCTAGGCCTAGATTTCCCCTTGTGTCATGTGTCACTGAAATAAGTAACACACGTCAGTTTACTTTATGCTGAGTGTCTTTGCATCAGCATTTTCAGTGTTCACTTTCCAAGACAGAACTTCATGAAACCTAGTAAAGACACACTTACCTGCCATTGCTTCATATTCCGCTGGAAAGTAAGACACTGAATTAATCCCGAGTCACAAAAGTTAATGTGCAAAAGTCAAGATACAAGTAATATCCCCCTCACTGGTGTTATGACTGCTTTCAGAGATTCTTTCCTTATAATGCTAAGCAGAGCACAGCACATGGGCTGGCTGCTTGTGGGGAAAGTGATCCAATTTCTCTTGTCCCAGCTGTTACATGTAACATTTTATACACCTTAAATATTGCACAGAGAAACCTGGACCAGAAATCAGGGCTTCCTGGCTCCATGAGGTAGCTCTATCTCCCGTTCTCCCACTCCCCCCGTGACAGAATATAAGAAAACACAATTGCTACTCCAAGGAGTTGACAGTATTGGGCCCCAATCATGCAAATATTTTAGCCCATGTATAACTTTACACTCAAAACCATCGCTGAACCTACCCATCTCTCGCCCCATCTCCCTCCTTGAACATGTGATCGGCAACCTCATCAGCTCCCACGACTTCACTCTGATGCTGACAACTCTCAAATCTATCACTCCACCAACAAACTGTCAACTTCCACCCAGTTCTCCACCTTGGCTGGTCTCGCTGGCCTCTCCATTTGTATGTCTTGTCATCACTTGAAAATGAACGTGGCTAAAGCCAAACTCTTCATCTCCCCTCCAAACTTCTTCTACTTCCCTCATCTTTGTCACTCTCCTGGTCACTCAATCTTGGGGTTATTTTAATTCCTTCTTCTCCTTTACTCTGCACATCTATTTTGAAATACTGCTGCTCCTTCCTGATTATCTTCTCTTCTCCCAATCCCTACAGCACAATCTCTCTCAAGGCGTCATTACATCCTTCCAGGACTGATGCATCTTCCTCTTCCAACACCTCCCAGACACATCCACTAGGTCCCTTCAGTCCATACCACCTGCATACAATATATACAGGCAGGTTATTTGGTCACTGGGCACTAGGGGTTTCTCATGCCATCCTTTGAAGCAGCTGGTAATGCAGATCAGAGACAGAGACAGAATCCCAGGCTAGGTTGACCTGGTCTGATTTGTCCTGGCCACTTCTGTATTCTTGAGAGCACAGGTTTTTAGGGCTTAGTTCAGCAAAGAAATTAAGCAGATTCTTAAATACTTTGATTAACTGGGATATTTAGTGAACATACATCTAAGGGACTGTTCATCACAGATAACTATCCCCAAATAAAAGCTGTTAGCCTGAAGGTAAGAGTTGTTTGAAAATTACCTGTGAATTGTTAGATATAGCAAATAAAGTTTTAACAAGTAAAAAGATGCTTTTCAAACAGGAATTTGCCAGGCATACAGATTTCTTAGGCCGGGTCCGATCTTTTGGGGATCGATTTATCACGTCCCGTCTAGACGTGATAAATCGATCCCTGAGTGCTCTCCCGTTGACTCTGGAACTCCACTGCACTGAGAGGCCCATGCAGAGTTGACGGGGGAGGGATTCAGTGCCGTGAAGATGCGGAGGCAAGTCAATCTGAATATGTCAACTTCGGCTACGCTGTTCACATAGCTGAAGTTGCATATGTTAGGTCGATTTCTCCCCCAGTATAGACCAAGGCTCAGACAGGTTTTAAAATCTCTACCTCCTTGTCTGAGAGGCTGGAAATTCATGACTCCATTCCGAGCACCAGTCTTACCTCCAGCCACTGTCAGTAAACGTTTCAAAACCGCCTAAGTGACTTAGGCATGCAAGTCTTTGGGACTTTGGCTCCTAAAGCACTGCCCACTTTCGAAAGTATTTACAGTCTGGACATATCGAGGAAGGGGCAAAGATGGAGAACATCTTTGCACATGAAACAAACCAATCTCAATTTCAGTTCATAGTGAGATCCCTTAGAAGCGGCCTGGTAGCTCCCACTAAAGCTTATGCTCTAATACTTTAGTTAGTCTTTAAGGTGCCACGGGACTCTTTGTCACTTCTGGAAGATCCAAGAAATTCATTGCAAGGTTTGAGATTTTTCCCTCTCCTCCCCATCCCTCCCTCTTAAAATGTAATGAAGAAACGTTACCTTTGTCTGAAAGATGTTTTTCTAAAAATAAATAACAAGAGAGACATAATTGACTTAAGTGATGGCAAACTTATAGCAGTATTCTTTTTCCTATGGATCTTTGACCACCAGAGTTGAGCTGAAGTTAATGAAACACCCTGACTATGAAAGGACAGTAGTTTAGGATGGTATAAGAGGAGAATAAAGTGCACAAGATATTAAGGAAGAGAGACTCTGCTAGTAGGAGTGTTACCTGGGGACCCCCTACCCACATTGGGCAGGCGCCCCTTTCTCAGGCAAAACAGGCTCGGATAGCTGGAGGAGGTTGCAATGTCTTTATTCAATGCGACGTCGCATGACGCAGCCCTGTGCTTCTCAGCCAAAAGCAGGGTGCGCCCCGATCAATGGCCGGGTCGTTCTTTTTATAGCTTGATTACATCTCTGGGCGTCAACATTCCGCCACGTACTTATTCGCACAAGGATACAAAGTAAAAAAGTTTTAAAATGTCCACATGCGTACTGAGCATGCTAGCTTGAAAAAACCCCTCTTGCAAAATGTTATGGAAAGCCAAATACAGAAGCTCAAGCAGACAGTGGAAAAACCGCAGACAGTTGAAAAGCCCCTCTTGCAAAATGTTTCAAAACCAAAATACAGAAGTAGACAGGCTCAATCAGTGCTACTTCAAATTGCAGGTATTGAATCAGTCATATTACATTTCATATTACATTAATCAG
>VOCN01039281.1:0-14130 GCA_007922305.1 Dermatemys mawii
CTCCTTGTTGTTTTTGCTGATACAGACTAACATGGCTACCCCTCTAAAATCATTCCATATGCAATCACACACTTAAAAAACCAACAACCCTTGAATGCACCTAGGCATCTAAAATAATTGGCAATCTCCTAATTAGAGCCAGAAGCTATGGCCTGGTCACAACAAACACCCCAGGGGAGATTCTGTTTGAGTTCCCTGGGATCAGTGTTCTCAGCTGGCAGCTGTTCTAATGCCACAAAGAAAATCTGATTAAAGCTCCCTGGGCAGCACCAGCCACAACCTGCTTCTTTAATGTCAGTGGGGGAGAGAAGGAGGGGTAGCCGAGTTTCACTCCCCTGCCAAAACTCCCTCTTTGGAGCAGCATCCTCTAGCCCCAGCCAGGTGCACTGAGATGAAAGGACTGCAAGGTGGAGACAGCAATCCCTTCCATGATTGCTGACAGCAGGCCAGGATTTAGGGTGACAGCACAGGCTGAGAGAGTCAATCTGGGAGCTAAAGAGACCTGCAGGGTCTGTCTGTGTCCAGTGGCCTCAGTGAAGGATGCTCTCTGCATTCATCACACCCAAGTTTGCCTCTTCTCTACCCCACAGGATGCTCCCACACTAAATAACATCAGGGGAAGCTGCTGCCCCCTGAAATTGGGCAGGTCAAGCTCTTAAGGAGCCTGACTAGCGATTTTTGATCCCTCAGCCCTTATTTCATATGTGAGATTAGTTTTTTATGGAAAGAACCCATCGGTAAATCAGCCAACAAGGACAATGTCTCATGGCTTGGGTATATTCCCAAATACCCACCCTCATTGGTAAGACTACTCATGACAAAAGCAATGCCCTTATTTTAATAGCACTCCCCTTTCTCCTAAGCACTGGTGTGTTTTTAGTTCCTCCCCCTGCTTTCCGTAGCCTGATCCTCTCACATGAGGTTGGTGTGAGCCTTTACTCCAAGATGACCTAGCAGAGAGGGCTTGGCTGCTCCCCAGGCCTTCCCTAGTGCATGGGAGGTGCACTGTGCTGCTGCAGATGGTTCTGCAACCAGTGCATGGTCAGAGGCAAAACAGGAGCAGGCTGTGTGCTTCCCTCTTGGCCACGTGAAAAAACCCAGGGCACAGAGAGCATAAGAGGTTAGGGGTCTATGACAGGAGTGAGCGAGGTTCCGTGGCCTGTGATGTGCAGGAGGCCAGACTAGATGATCATGATGGTCCATTCTGGCCTTAAAGTCTATGAGTGTGAGAGAGAAAGCAGGGCAGACGACCTCTTGCAGTTCAGGCACAGAGACCGTAGCTCCAGGAAAAGTCACTGTTGAGACACCCAGGGATGTTGTCTGCACATCAGTTTATATGTCTGCAGGTTCCGGCTAGAGTGGTTAAGCTTGGCACAGAGGATTACACAACCCCTATGTTATCTGGATAGAGAGGGGTTTTGGCTTCGATGTCTCACCTTGAGCTAGCCTGCTGGGGAGTGTCTCTTTCATCCACCCATCCCACCTGTTCATCCAGCTATTGCAAACTCACCAGACTACCTACACCCCAGTTGTTTTGGGGCTCACCATCTCAGACTAGAAATAGTATTAGGACCACACCTTCATTAGTCAGAGGTGTGGGAGCTAGGGGTTGGGGGGTGCTGCAGCCCCCCAGGTTTCAGGCAGGGCTCCCCTCCTGGCTCTCAGAAGGAGTCCTGGCTGCCAGCCCCACACTTGGGCTCCACTTCAAGCTCCCCATGTGGGGTCCCAGCTGTGGCCCAAGCCTCCCTTACTGGGTACCCTCTCTCCTGGAGACACTGCCCTGCTCCTTTCAGCCACTGATAACACCCTGCTTAGCCTGATGTCACTTCTGCTCCCTCTCACCCCAGGCTCTGCCATCAAGGATCTGATCGCTATTCAGTTCCTACGGCCCAGTTCAGCACCTCAGACGTCAATGGGGAAGTCAGTGGAAAATGAATCAGGCACATAATCCTTATCTGCATCCAGAGAGTGCTCTGCTAACTCTGTGCACTGCAGCTTCTACTCATGAATCTGAATAACCAGGCCAGATTAAGGCATGCCCATACCTAAAGCACCAGCTGCTGGAGTCATGTGATGAGATCAGGATCTCAGGTCTCAGTGAAAAATATAATTATGTTTCTATCCGTGGCCATGCGGCAACTCACCCAGAGGTGCTTCCTGCTGGTACATCCAGGGAATTAGTTTGTCCAGCCTCTGGAGCGCCCACTTCAGGCCAATGTCCTGCTTGCTGCTGGCCCCATGTCCCTCCCTGGACCCCAGTGCCCTCTTCCCTAGGGTGCTGCACCCCAGCAGTCACCCACACAGTCTCGGGGTCTCCCCTCCCCAGGGAACCCCCATTCTCTATCTCCACCTTGCCTTAGTCTAGGCAACTGCTAGTCACCACTTACCCCTGCTCACAGGGGCAGACTGCAGTATAATTGCCACTCATCACCGGCAAGGGAGGTTGGCCTGCTGCCTCTACAACTACCCATGGGCTGCCCCCTGCAACCCCAGTAGCCCTTTTTGGTCCATCTCCTAGGTCCTGCAAGCTGGGGGTTTCCAGGCCAGAGCTTCCCCCAGCTCCTCCTGCCTCCCCCCAGCCCTGCTCTGCTCTGCTCTGCTCTGCTCTATTCCAGGTACCCTATCAAGCTCCCCAACAGCCAGGCCTGTCTTCCTCCATAGCTAGAGGAAACTGTCTCTTTAGCCCCTGCTTCTCAGCCCTTTTATAAGGGCCTGTTGGTCTGTTTGGGGCGTGGCCACCCAGCTGAGCCCACTCTCCCAATCAGCTGGGAGCTTCCTTGCTCCCAGCCACAAACTTTCCAGGGCAGTTTTAAGCCCTTCTGGCTGGGAGCGGGTCACCACCCCTCTACACAATCCCTGCAGAGAAAGTCTTGAAAATGTGACCCAAGTGTGTAGAATTCCTGCCTCAGTCTGCCCACGGCCTGAAGCAATGTCTCCAAGAGGCGTAAACTTCCCCATTCATCTTATTCACCAGGAAACCTTCTGCCACCACAAGGTGGGGGCAGATAACAGTACGGGAAAGGGTTATAAGATGAGGGTACAGCCATAGCGCCACCATCTGGGGTGTGCCTGGTGCCACACAACATCTTCATTCAGCCCTGTGAGCAGCACAGTTTGGGATGGGAATGGAGAACAGGCAGCAGAAATGATCTCATGGTGCTTTGCTGCAGCACGCTGTGGGACGCATCTTGTTTCCTGTCCTGTCTTCAGGCCTAAGGGGTGGAGAGCCTGGAGATGCCCCATGCTGGCCATTCTCCTCCAGCACCTGAATGAAGCCCTCTGGAAGGGATCGGTACAGGAGCTGTCTGCCCAAGTCTACAGCTCAACGGCTTGAAATACTAGCACAGACAGAGGCATAAGCTGCCCCATTCATCTCAATGGGCATCACCTCCGAAGCTTAACAGTGATCACGTGAACCCCTGGATGGCAACGTCGCTCGCTTCTCTGCTGACGATTTTAACAGAAACATCCAGCTGCTCCGAGACTGGGGCTGGTTCAGGCTGAATAGAGGCCACTGCTTTTTTCTGCCACTCTGACCGCTGCGAGTAAGGCGCAGCGGCCGAGGGGGGAGAGAGAGAGAGACAGAGAGAAAAAGGATGGGCCTAAGTGCAAAGCGGAGGAAGTAGAAGCAAACGAAATAAAACACAGACATCACCGCCACTGTCTCAGCTGCATCTCGGCTGCCACTTGATGAGCGTACGGTGTCATTGAATCCCATGCCAGGCTGGGGGAAAGCAGCCCTGCAACTGTGCATTGTGATGGTGAAGGAGGATAGAAGGGCAGCTGATCCCGCTTGGGTCAGTATTGCCCAAACGCTCACAGACAGGCCATTGTTCCCGCCGTTCCTGCCTTACCGCAGTCAAGTTGTTCACTGACATGCTGTCACGGCGCATTGCCAAAGAACAAATCAATTATGGATCAGATGACATGGCCTTTCCCCTCCCGCCCGCTTTGAAGCACACTTGTCCTGTGCTGGAAAGTCATGGATCCCAGCTCTGACCTCTCTGGAGAGTCTCAGGTTAAGGTGTATCTTGTTCTCGCGGAGGAAGGCTGCTCTGTGCTTGGAGCCCATTGTTACTAGAAAGCAGGTTGCAAACCCTGCACTGACACTGTATCTCCTAGAGGGGTTTCATGGGCCGAGCCCTGAGCATAGAAGACGTTAATCCAGACACGCTGCAATTTCTTGTTTCTCTGCTTTCTCCTCTATGATCTCCTACATCAGCCCTCTAGACACATGGATTTACTTGCCCCTACCAGCAGGTGGCTATAAAGAAGGGAAGGGTTGGGGGGGAATCACAGACTGACGTGACCCCTTTTTCCCCCATAAGACTTTACAAAGCTACAGAATTGCCTCTGCCAGCAAGGGAGCCAGGGTTGCCACTTCTTATTAACTCCACCTTAAAGTGCTCACCTTCCAAGATGGCGTCAGAGGAGGCAGCTATGTCAAACAACCTCAGGAAGACGTGTGTGCGAACGAGTGTAGGGGAGACCCAGGTGGCTGCTCCAGCCCTCTGCTCTCTCTGCCCACAAAACGGCAACTGCCCGGCTGAAATGCACATTGGCCCCTGCGTGGGGGAGCGTGTTGATGTGTGGCCAAACTGGCGTGTGTAATGTAAATGCCTTCTTCCATCCAGAGACAGGCCAGGCCCTGCCGTGGCTCCCGAGTCCATCTTGAAAGTCCTCTAAGAGGACAAAGAAGTGGCTCCGTCCTTCAGAGCCTCTCAACATCAAGCTGCTTCTCCTCACTCTGGGCATCTGGGACTGACCTCAGTGGAGCTTGCTGAGTGGGCCCAGTTAAGGCGGGCCTGAGATCCTGACCTGACCAGTGGGGTGAAGGCTGTTTCTAATGGCTAAGCCTAGGGTGACCAGATGTCCCAATTTTATAGGGACAGTCCCATTTTGGGGTCTTTTTCTTATATAGGCTCCTATCACCCTCCAACCCCATCCCAATTTTTCACATTTGCTGTCTGGTCACCCTAGCTAAGCGGCCCTGTCACCCAGCTGAGGGAACTCCTGAAGGACAATGCCTGAGTTTCCACCCTACTTCTGGCAGAAGAACAGGCTATTCAGGAGGCAGTATATTCTTGTGGTTAGGGCACATGACTGAAAGTCAGGATTCAAGGGTCTTGGCTTGTTCTTTGGCCTTGGAAAAGTCACCTAATCTCCTGTTGCCCCAGCTACCTCCTCTGTCCTTTATTAAGGGCCACTGTTTCACTGGCAGTGTGTTGAAGCTTATTTCAATAAATGCTTGTAAGAAGTGCCATGCATTGCTGTCATTATTTCAGAGTCTGCCAGATTCCCCTGGCACAAGATTGGAGCCCGAAGTGAACCCGGTACGGCAGGCTAGCCACTCTCTACCTCCCTGGCACCACCTTCAAACTCTCTTTTGGCCCATCTGCTAAAGGAGAGGATCATAAAGTGAGAGCGGCTGCCCTGCTGCGGGGGCAACGGAGCCAGAACCCAGGGCCTGGCATGAGAGCTCTTCATTTCCTTGCGGCTCACAGCGGAGGCTTTGCTTCCTGCATTGTGAACCCTGCTGGGACCCTCTGTCAACACTCAAGTGTGAACCTGGAATTTTGGGCATGTGCCAGCAGCTGAGTGGAAAGTTTTTCTCAGGAAGGCACTAGCAGAAGAGGGGAGTAAATGTTCTTGCTGCATTATGGAGACCTTGCTGGGATCTAGTATTCAGACCAAACCTTGGCAAGGGGAGATTTTGCTGCCTGACTGAGCAGTGAATGAACCCATCAATGCACATACAGTTACATGGAGAACATGGTCCATGTGTCAAAATTCAACTAATTTAAGGAACATTTACAGACCTATTTTATATTATCCCAACTGTTTGACAAGTACTCTTGTTTTGTACGCAGGGGAGGAAGGGAAACTGCACACCTCGGATTTGTCTGAAGACAGACAGGATTGTTCCTTTCACATTGGTCATATTCTTTAATTTGGCAGATTGATGGCATGGAATCAAAGAGGCAAGGAGAAACGGAAGAATTAAAATAATTTCTTACACTTAGCTATACGATACAGATCTGCAAATACATGTGCGCCCGAATGCACCCAGGGACCAAAGTACACATGCCCAGAAAGACTGCTCGGAGATGCAGCTACAGAGGCACACAAAGTTGAATGCTCAGAGATGCATATGCAGCATGTATGTACAGACACATGTGCACACGGCCTGCACATACAAAGACCCACAGCCAGAGGCGCACGCACCCATACAGAGCGACACTTGCACCGAACCACATACTCATATGGAGTCAGACTGAGAGACAGACATGGCGCTCACTGTGATCTCAAAGAAGTCTTGCGTCTGTCATTCCTCCAGGGTGGAATGTTATGAGTGCAGACCAGAATGTTAGGCAGAACATTGTCAAGACTTCATGGAAAGGGTCAGCCCCTTTGAAAATATTCGAGAGCAGTGGAGGGACTGCCATGGTGGACTGGTCTAAGTGTGCCAGTTGCGGGGGTAGCCCATGTTTAGATTGGCCTAGAGCAGACATTGAGCCAAGCCTGCTGTGACCTTCATTGCTGACCAGTACTCAGTGCTAACACCACACCCAAGAGATCGTCAGTCAAGACAAACCACCGTCAAGGCGTGAGACTGATTTCCCCTCTGAAATTCACCCAGACCCATCCCTGGAACCTGCATCTCCATGCCCCAGTCCAGTCAGAGATGTTATGGCACCAATGCAACGAGTCTCATGTCCTGAATAGAGCAGGAAGCTTAAGGGACAGAGGCAGGACAGGCCACATTTTCTGGTTGCCAGCAGGAAACAGCTGCTGCTGACTTGACAGACCCAGGGCACCGAGACCCTCCTCTCTGTAGAGCTGCCTCAGAACCATCATTTTTCTTGGGATGTACCTGTGATGCCAGAAGACCTAACCCACTTTAAGTGTTGCAGGCACCTGCATGCGCATAACAGGATGGCTCAGCTTCTCCCCTGAAGCCTTTGCAGGAAAACCCAGCACCCATGGCACAATAGCGCCTCCTTTCCTCCCGGCCCCCACTATAGCCCTCTGGGGCTTTGACCCCTGTCCTTTGAGTCACCAGTATGGGGATGGGCAAGGTGTAGATGTACAGAGCATGTTGGCCAAAAAGCAAGCCTAGGAGAACATTGAGAGAGGGAGACGGAAAGGAGGGAGCGAAGGTATTTAGTGAAGCAATAGCTCCTGCTCTGGAAATTACCCAGGCATGTTCATTTCATCCACTTCTGTTATGCTGGCAGGCTGGGCTAGCCTCATCAGAAACTGTAATAACATGTCCACTTGCATCCAGGAATGTACAGATGTGCCAGCTGCAACTGGTGGTGCTGAAAGGGTATGTTTCCGGGGATATGCTCCTACTGGTACAGGAAGAGCAAGAGAAGCCTCCACCTCTTGTTTACAGTGACTCTCCTTCTAGACAGGATCTGAACCAAGCCAGAACTCCAGACACAGTCAGCCCACGATCTGTATTCTCAGCACTGTCTGCACCGGGCCAAACGAAAATCAGCAATCTGCCCCTCCCTGCCATATCATGGGGAATTTGGCTCAGGAGCCTGTCTGGGGTGGAGGATCATCTACAGCAGGACTGGGTTAACTTAGCTGTCTGCAAGGAACACTGTAAACCTGGCTGTAATCTCAGTGAGGACAAGGGGTTCAGGTATGGGGGAAAGGTATGTTTGCGGGGGGTATTACTGGGAGATGGCCCAGTGAGGGTATTTATAGCAATGGGCTGGGGAGAGTTTACACAGCTCCAGGTCTTCCTCTTACTAGTGAAAAGGCTCAGAAAGGAAGAATTGACTTGCCTAGCTCCATTCTAGCGTATTGTCCCCTCTCAGAGACTGTGGCAGTGCAGATCTGAGAAGGATCTTGGGCTGCCAATTGCACCAAGACCAAGAAGCTGTGGGATTAACGAGGCTAAAGCCTATGGATCTTGCCCCATCCACCTGCTAGGAGACTGACTCCATGCATACACCCTGGCCTGACAGAAACGCCTACCAGCTGCAAAACATACAAGCCCACCTAGTCTCCCTAGCTAGGTACAGGCATTTCTAGCCCATGCTGACCTCCCTGCCAACACAGCTTCACTGCTATTTTGAACTGTGCTAGCTGGATGAAAGCTAGCCCAGGCGTGCTACCCCAGGCTGCAATCCCACTGCCAACTGCAGTGTAGATGTACCCAGAGACAAGGCTGGGAACAGAATCCAGGAGTGTTAGCTCTCAGTATTCTGTCCTAGCCTTCGTTACACCCACACCCCCTCCACCACACACACACACAACCTAGGAATGGCATCCCACTTCCCAGTGCCCTCCTCTAGGCAGCAGGGCAAAAAATACCCACAAAATCAAGTCAAACCTAGCTATAACATCTAGCATTAGGTACAAGTAAGAGTGGCTCTACACCTAAAACTTAGGTGGACCTAGCTGCATAGCTCAGGTTTCTACACTCCCGAGAGACATAGTTAAACTGACCTAAGCCCCAGTATAGGCACTGTGAGGTCAACAGAAGAGCTTTTCCGTTCGTGACCCCCGGCAAACCGACAGGTGCCAGCTCGTGGCAAAGCCACTGGGTATCGCTGAGCACTGACAAATGAGTAGCTGGAAACCAGACTGGCTCACCTGTGTTGTTAAAATAGATATTAGAGTTATCAGAATGTGCTTAGACATTATGAAATGCTTGTAGGATGCTGCATGTATTGATCTTACTTCCAACACCTGTATCCCATTGTATAAGGTAACGTGTGAGGGTTGCTCTGTAACTATTACAGTGTTTGCTAAAACTCGAAAACCACCCCCAGCAAAGAGAGAAGCATTCTCAGGCGTAAAATACTAGTTTACTACAAGAGGCGTCATCTCCTCCCCAACATGAGAAGGCCTCCAGCCACCAGACAAACCACTGGGGAACAGCAGTGGACAAAAGACTTTGTGGATTGCTCCCGCCAACACCTGTGAAGAAGGGACCTGCACAAGCCCTCATCCCATCACAGCTTGAACGCTGGGGAAAGGGAATAAAAATTCCTGATAAGGAGAAATTGTATCCAATGCAGCTTGAACTCTGAGGGATGAAGATTTCTAAGCATAAGCAAAAGGTCCCTAGAGGTTTAGCTCGGATTAGCTCTAAGAGACATATAAAACTTGCATATATACCAGCTACTGTCATCTTTTAGAACCTAAGATTGTAACTCATTTGTGTGTGTATGTTTACTTGTTTTAACCTTGTAAATAGCTCTCATTTCTTTTTCCTAGTTCACAAGCCTTTAGTTAGTTTATTATAGGATTGTCTTTGGTGAGAGATCTAGGTTGACCTTGACCTGGGGTAAGCAACTGATCCTTTGGGACTGGGAGTAACCTGAATATTAGTGTGCTTTTTTGGTGTAAGGGATTGTCTATCACAAAGGCAGGCTCGCCTGGGTGTCAAGACAGACTGGACTGTCTCTGACTCCATGGTAATGCTGTTATAGCCCTTGAAGAGTTCACAGTTGATACTTGATTGGTGAAATCTAAATGGAGAACTCACAACCTCTTTGGGGTCCATGCCCTGTTTCTTAACATTCTGCCTGGAGGTTGGCACTCATGGTCACGAGCTGCTCCAGACGGTGACACTATTGACCTAACTACCGCCTCTCGAGTGGGTGCATTTACTACAGTGATGAAAGAAACTCTCCATCACTATCACAGGTGTCTACATTACAGCAGCAGAGCTGCAGCTGTGATGCTGTAGCGCCTATAGGCTAGACATAGCCTTACTCCAAGCACAGGTTAACAGTCACAATAAAACCCTCAGTTAAATTTACACTAGGCAGCTCACGGTGTCAGCGCTACATATTAAAGCCCTGGGGACATGCCATGCTGTAAACCTCGGAGTCCCATTCATGTGCTTTTCTGCTCCCTCTGTGTAAAACTGTCAGTTCCTTTTCATGAATGCAAAGCACAGCAGAAAGGAACACACTGCAGACTGACTGTCTTCCAGCTACATCAGGAGAACAAAGCCCAGCTAGACGGACAGTGCCCAGATTGGATTATTACCTAACCCATTTATAAACACTGCAACAAGCCCGGATGTGTGTCTCTCTACGTTCTATGTCTCTAGCACGGCTGAACTGCTTCCTATATTGACAGCCCTGAAGATTAGCAACCTGCCCTTAGCCACAGAAAGGGGACAGAATGGGCAGTAGTAGGACAATCTCCCCATACACATGACCCCCACTGGTGAGCCTCCCTGGAGGGGATCCCCCATTGAGTGAGGGGGCACTCACTTTCCACAGCCCTTTTCAGTTCTGGATTGGATAGCCGATTCCGGGGGGGGCTATTGGTTGTAGGGCATCTTTGTGATGTGGATCCCTGGCCACTGGACATTGAACTGAGTTTATTTCATTCAATCCAGTGAAACATGCTATAGTCATAGTGCCATTGGCTAATTAGGAATGTGTCAGGGCTCTGATTCAGTCCCTAATCTCCTCTACTAACCAGAGTGACAGAAGGTGATCTCCGTTCCCAGAGAGGGCAAAGACGATTGAGCATGCCCATCTGGCAGCATTTATTTTTAATCCTCGCTGGTCCAGGGGCGGATCCATGCCTTATTCACTGCCCAGAAGCCTCCCTGGTCCCTGGCCCTAGTCAGCTTTTTCTCATCTGAGAAAAAAAAAAAAAGAGGAGAAAGGGCTATGTTATGGAAATGAAATTTTTTTCATAGAAAATCATCATTTCGGCCCCCATTTTCCAGGTTTTTCACAAAAAATAAAACAAATTGTATCAGTTTTTCCAACAAAAATAACCCAAAAATTGCCATAAAAATGTTTAGGGGAATAAAACCACCACACATTCAAAAAAAAATTGTGTAGATATTTTTGAGGAATAGTTACCATTTTCCAGCCATGCTCTGAGGGCCCATATCAGCTCTGACTTTCCCCGGTGTAAATTCAGTGTCAATTGATTAACCCCAGTGGATTTACTCCACAGTTATATGATGGTGATTACAAACCGAATTTGCCCCAAACTGAGGCAGGGACCTAAGGTGACAGGCCTCGGGGCCAGCAGAGAAGCTGTTTACATATGCAGATTCCCACTGGGACTTATTTACAATGTGCTAGCAAAAGCCATCCAACTAGCTCTACAGCTCTGGAGACCATTCATATCCACCTCCCCAGACCAGCAATTAATGAATTATGGTAATGAACAGATAATACTGAGCTTTCAAAACAAGGGCCTCTGATTTTGAACCGAACAAACAATTCCCCTTGCCTATGTCACCTGACCCTCCACTTTGATTTCTACCACAGGGGCCGATTGCTCTAGTAACGACACCCACACTGCTGAATTGTCTTCCTGTTTGATAGTAGCAGCAGCTCCCCAATGCTTGCTGGCTTGTCCTCGCTGTCAAGTCACTGTGACAGTGCCTTTGGCAAGCAGTAAACACAGAGAGAACTCGGATGTGGGTCTCCCAGCCCCGATCTCAATAACCTCACAATTAACCTTACATACACCCAACGATTCTCCACCGTGCTGGGAATGTGTGATCTGAAGGAAGGGCGCTGGCCCTTGAGGCAGCTGATGGGAGCTCAGTTGCGTAATGTGACGGCAATGCTTAAAACACCGCAGAAGCCAGAACTGGGTTTTCTCACAGTGGGAAAGGGCCTGTGGACAGAGGTGGGTTAGTTGCATTTATCAGTACCTGTGTTTTAGGCTTCATGAGTTGACCCTGCAGCTGCTGCCCATGCAAGCAGCACACAGGGAGCTCATGATATACCAGCAGTAGGGGCATGCTGTATGGAGTGCCCTCTAGGGGTAGTTCTTATTATGGTTCTTCTTACTACAGGAAACACCCAGAATCCTGGGTGCGTCCATATACCGAAAGCATAAAGCACAGGGGATGGTTAGCAGCAAACTTCAAACTTTCTCTAAAGAAACAAAATTGCACTCGTATCCCAGAGATATCACGCCATGCAGCCCCACCCCATGCCCAGGGCTCCGTTCACAAATGATGAACTCTTGCTGAAAAGCCCTTTCAGCAGGGCCTTAATTTGGGGGCGTTCTTGCACAGCTGAGTTCACCAGAGCCGGTGTGCCACTCCAGCATCTGCAGCAGCCAGTGTTTAATAAGCTCCCTGACGTTGGGAGGGCAAAGTCCTGTTGAGCGAGGCATTGGCTCTTTCTTCCTTGGCTGATAGCAAGAGACGGGCAGGAGCGAAACTTGGCAGCCCTCCAGGAGCCAGCCAGAGGCCAGAACAGCAGGGCTGTGAGGCATGGCATTGTTGCGAGTACAGTACACTGTTCACAATGACATGAAGACATTCATAATCAGCTCAAGCTAATATTTGTTCCTGCCCTTTCTGACGTGAGAAAGAACCACATCAGAGGGTCACTGGGCCGGATTCATCACTGCAGTACCCCAGCGGGGTCACAGGAGTAACACTGGGGCTAACTTTCGCCCAGCATATTTGCAAGCCAGGACAAGCCACTGTTCCCATCGCCCACTCAGAGTATGTCTGTACTGTGACAAAACCCACGGCCTGGAGTGTCAAGGCCCAGGCCCCTACCTGAGCCTGAACATCTACACTGCAGTTTTATAGCCCCCTGCTCGAGCCCCACATGCGTGAGTCAGCTGACCTGGGTCAGCCATGGCCATGCTGCAGCTCTTTCATTACAGTGTAGACATTTTCTGTCTTCTTGGGCTGAACCAACAGGGCACATACAGTACCCGAAGCCAAAGACTTCTAGAGACCCTAAATAAAGAGGAAGGGGAGCCCAAGTGCACACAGTTTTATTCCATTCTGGGCTGGCTGCATGCTGAGTAGCATCACTGTGTCCCAGTGCAATGCCCAGCATTTGCCATATGAAACCTTAGGAGACCCCTCGATCCCCTACAACTGGGAGGATCAGAGGCCAGGTCTGTGAAGCTCTCCTCTCTCTCTCTCACACACACACTCTGGGGATGTCTACACTTGAAGCTGGATCCCCATCGAGCCAGCAAGAGGCAAGACGAGCTAGCCACCCTGACTATCTACCAAGTGTTTTGGAATTTACACCTCCAGCTTGGAATGTAGACATACAATGGTTAGCAGAAGAGGCAATGTTACTACTGACTTGTCTACTCCTCAGGCCCATTCCTGGACTCCACCACCAGGCAGCATTCAGGAAAGGCAGGATAACTCGCTCTCCTTTGCTTCTGCTGTTTCCACTCTTTGGTGAGATTCACAGTTCTAGTCAAATGCCCCTGATAAAGCTAAGAACCATGCTGGGAAACAGGACACATAACGTGCTTTGTGCCCAGGCTCACTCCACCCTACTGCTAGGGAAGGAGAAACAAGAGGAGGAACAGATGAACAGAATAGGCGACTCACTCTGCAGAGCCTAGAAAAGCCTGTGCAGTTTGCCATGCTCCGGGCCTTATTCCATACCCTTCTTCTGCACTTCCCCCTCCCTCAATCTGTTACCCAGCATGTCCCATCCAGTCTTGCAGATGGGCCCCAGGTCAATAACACTATCAGCTAATTTGCTCTGTACACTCCCCATTGCTCATATCATCTACTGTCTGCTCAGCCTTTTTCACTGTGCAGTGGATTGGTAGCTTCAGTATCCCACGCTGTAATGGCTCCGTAAACCACTGAGGCATACAGCTTGTACCCAAAGCACTTCTCAACCTTACCGTGTGCTGTATTGTGTTCACCACATACCTCCTAGACATTAATCCCTTGCCCACAGGCTATTTACTTACGATTGGTCTAGGCTGAACTGTATTTTTCATATGCTGCTTAATCCTCCAAACAGCCCAAATCCTTTGGAATCCGATTGTACTGTCTATCCCTCATTATGTGCTTTGTCACCAAGTTTAGCATTACCTCCAGACCTTGTTTTAAATACTGGCCTGTACTCCCATTTCCAGCATGAACAATGTGTCTCTTTGGTTTTCCTCTGCCCTGTGCTTGTAAAACAGTTCTCTCCCCAAACCAACACCCTCTCCCATCCCCACATTTACCTGTCACATGCTTGTGGAAATTCTAAGTATACAAGAATCAGAGGGGTAGCCATGTTAGTCTGGAATTGCAGAAGTGACAAAGAGTCCTGTGGCACCTTAAAGACTAATTAAAGTATTAGAGCATAAGCTTTCGTGGGCTAATTCCCACTTCGTCGGATGCAT